>CATIWF010058605.1:0-35498 GCA_949630135.1 Balakata baccata | reverse complement strand
ATTTGTTTATTTAATAGTGAAGACTTACATTCTTCTTCTTTTTCTCATTTCTTTAAACTACCTATTTTGCTCAATATTTCTTGTATGTTTTGGCATTACAATTAATCGAAAAATCTGCTAATAACCAGTTCGGTTTTTTTTATTATTAATAACCGGTTCAGTGTAATGAGAAATTAATCGAAGTATTAACTTATTATATTTTGATTAGAAAAAATTATTATATACTTTCATGGGTATAATAAATTCAATTAATTTTTTTATAAATATTCAAAAAATATATTTTTGAAAGGCGATTTTTTTTTCTCTTTTCCTTTAAAAAAAAGTGTCTTAATTGAATAGAAATATATTTTTATGATAAATATTTATTACATTCTTTTATTATTATTATTATTATTATTATTACCACTCGTAATATTACTAGTTTTTTTATTAACGTACATTGTACATTATTAGTCACTATTTAGTTTTGTTTTATTTTTTATTAATTTGTTTCATTCTATTTGAAATATTAATTAACTAATTAATATTTGAGCTAAATATAGAAGTATAATGCTATAATAGTGTTAATAAGCTAATTTTATTTTAATATTAATAGAACTTTTGTTTATATATAAGGTCCTAATATTACTAATATTTGGAATGAGGATGTCTATGTATTTTAAATATATAAAATAGAAGTAGTCATTTCAATATTAATAGAATGTTTGTTCATAAATTGCTAATTTGTCTAGTATTGACAGTGAAATATAAAAATAGAAATAATAAATATTTTACGGTTATTTTGTTAATTTCCAATTTCCACTTTTATATAGAGTATCACATAGAAAAATATAGAAAATATTTGTAACTCAAAAGACGATAAAGATAATAAAAATTATAATATAAAAAAAATAATAAGCATTCCTTATTTTTCATTTCATATTTTGCTGAAAAGTACTTTGAAAATTTTTTTTTTTTTTAAATTTGTGAGTATGTTTAAGAATGATAGATTTTGCTGGTTACTTTAAAAAGCAGTTAATTTTTCAGAAGCAAGTTTTTCTAATCAAGAAACCTCCTTAAACAGTTATCATAAATATCGAAAATATTTTATCGCTAAACTTTTTTTTTTTTTGGGTAAAAACAGAAAAAGATAAGAGGCCAAATATAATTAACCGAGTAAATATTGATATAGTTTTTAGTATTAGATGATATTGGTAAAAGTAAAACCTGATATTTGTTTTGGGCTTTTTACTTAAATGAGTAAAAGAAAATAAAATATTTATCTATTTGTGTCAAATGAAAAAATATTTCGCTACTTGTGTTGTTTTTTGACAGATAAAATGAGTGAAATAGTCAATGACAAATGAACGCTTAATCTGACTGGCATTTTTGGATGAACCGTATGAACACCACTTTCGCATATTGATTTTTTTTTTTAAACTGAACAGTAAGAAAGCCACCATAAATGGCGTCCACATATTGGTTTTTATTTTTATAATTTTTAAAAAAATTATCTAACTCAAACGCCACCGTTAAAGCTTCACTATGACTTGATTTATTAGAATTCAAGGTTGGAATATGAACACATAAGGCTGGTTTATCAATTCCAATATGTGACATGTTTGTTGGTATTGGTCCTTTTGCAATTCCTGCAGCACAGAAAGGATTTGTCGTTTATGCAAATGATTTGAATCTAGATAGATTAGGTATTTGACAATTAATGCAAAATTGAACAAGGTTGAAGATCGCATTTATGCATGCAACATTGATGCAAGGAAATTTATTTCTCTAAGATTGGTAAAAATCGAAAGCGAAAATGAGAAAAGATAGGGTTAGAGGTTATGCGGTCATTGAGGCTGATGCAGATGGCATCGGTGTCAGTGATAGAAGCATCGGAATAGAGTATAGAATGCAAAAATTGGAACAATTGCGGGATATTTCTTAATTAAGGGTAAATAAAAATACTAATTACAATTTTAGTGTTTTTTTACCGAAATTTACAAATTTAAGGTGGTTTCGAAATTATTTCTACGTTTATGGTGCGGTGCGCCAGTTGGACCAGCGAGCGTGGAGGAGCGGCGCGAGAGGCGTGCCACGTGGCAGCGTGCGCCACTTCTTCAGGCGGGCCCACTTCATTTTATTAATTATTTAAATGATTGGTTCACGGGTCATTTGGTTCACGGTTCATCTTATCCAGAATATAGCCATAGGTTCACGGCCCACTTCATTTTATTAATTATTTATCCTTTCTTCGTCGGAGAAATGGAAGAAAGGATAAATGAAATTTGATAAGAGAGAAAGAAAAGGAAGGAAGTGCAGAGAGGAGGAAGAGGAAGAGGAAGAGAAATAGGAAGAACTCAGAATAGAGACATATTTATTTTGCATAATTGGTTCACGGGTCTGGGAATTTCTGCATGATTCACGGGTCTGAAGGCCTGAAAAGGCTGGGGAAGGAGGTGCGCCAGTTGGACTGGCGCACCATCAGCGGTGCACAATGGTGCGCCACGTGGCGCACCATGCTGCGTGTGCTAGTTCAGCTGGCGCACAATTCTGTGCGCCAGTTCAACTGGCGCACAGAGGTGCCACGTGGCGCACCCTGCCGTGCGCCAGTTGGTGGCGTGCCACGTGTCCGCGTGCCACTCCAACTAGCGCACGGCACCACAAATTTGTAAATTTTTTTTTTACCTCAAATTTGTAAATTAAATTTTTATTTACCCTATTTTTAGAAATATCCCAACAACTGCATAGATTTTTGTAGAAGAAAGGAGATAAAAACAAAAGCTAAAATTGACAAAAAAGGTAAAAACGAAAATCATCTATTTTAAAAATGAAAAAAAAAAAAGTGCAAATAATATTGAAAAATAAATTAAAATATGGTATTTCGTGTAAAATTCTCTAAAATTTGATGTCCAATAAGTGGAAATGCCCAAATTAAGCGCCCAAAGAACTTGATGATTTTACACTTTTCAGCAATGATTTAAAGTTTTTTTTTTCAATTTTACCTGTGTTGTTTCCGTATTTTTATTCTAATTAATTTATTTTTGTTTTTACTGATTTTTGTTTTTTTTCTTCTAAATATTAGATTTCACCTTTATTTAGCACATTTTTTATTTAATTAAATTATAAAATGATCATATTTAATCTGTTAAATATAGATTTAAGAACTTGATTAACTTGTATAGCCACTAATTGTACTTATACATGCATGCATTTATTTATTTTTAATTATAGTTTAATTAAATTAATTAACTAAAAAATATGTAAATTTGTATTTAATTAACTTATTTACTAAAATAAATTTTGGGCAAATATTAATTACAAAAAAAATGTAAACTTGTATTTAATTAACTTAATTAAGATTATTTACTGTAGGTAAACCTTTGGTAAACTTTGGAAAAACTTTTGGTAAACTTCGAATAAATTTTTGGTAAATATTTGGTAAACTTTGGGTAAATCTCGAGTAATTATTGGGTAAACCTCGTGTAACTTTAAGTTTTATTAATTTTTTTTTGTAAAATTGGATAAATTTTGGGTATAATTTGAGTAAACTTTAAATAAATTTTTTATAAACTTTTTGTTACTTCAATTTTTAATAATTTCTATGGTAATTCTTGGGTAAACATTGATAAATCTTGAGTAAACTTTGTGTAATTTCAACTTTCATTAATTTTCTAGTAAACATTGGATATAATTCAAATAAAATTTAGGTAAATTTTTGATAAACTTTTTGTAACTTCAATTTTCTTTAATTTTATGGTAAACTTTTGGTAAATATTGAGAAATTTTTGAATAAATCTTGATAAATCATGAGTAAATCTTGTTCAATTTTAACTTTAATTAATTTTCTAGTAAACATTGGATAAATGTTGATATAACTTGAGTAAACTTTGAGTAAATTTTTGATAAATATTTTGTAATTTCAATTTTTTATTAATTTTGTGGTAAACTTTGATCGTCTATATTTTTGTAATAACTTTAGGCACAACAGTATTTTTAAAAAAACTTTGATGCGTTCAATATTTTTGAAAAATAATTTTAAAAGGTGAATTTTTGTAAATGTTTACTCTTTTTTTCCATTTTTAAATTCCTAAAGAACTTTTACATATAGTTTAAGTCATTTGATTCGTCGGTATTTTTATGAGACAAAGAAACCACAAACACAAAAGTGTTTTTCTTGGAAATATTCGAGGCCATGAGATGGAGAATCCGTAAGCAATCATGTTCATATTTTTGAGAAGCTGAACATGAAGCCTATACAACATATATAAAGTTACGAAGTAATTATATTATTTTTCATAGGAAAATTGATACATCATTTATTCTATGTTGTTTTTAGTGTTTATTATTTAAATTATGTTTACTCTTAGATAAAATTTTTCTGTATATATTAATTTGCCAAGCTTATCCAAAAATAAAAATAAAAATAAAATTTTGCAATGATATACACCTTATAACAATTATATGATTATTGTGATGGGCAATCAAATCTGGATGTTATGGGTCAAAGTATCCCAAATGCTTTGTCCTTTGCCTCCTTTAACTGCACCTTTATACTAACATACAAAAAGGATTTTTTTTTTTTTCTGGTAGGCGCTATTATTCTATTGTTTGGAATTGCTATTAGACATAAAAAAAATTATTTTTTACTTTAATAAATTTATTTTTGTTTAATTTTATTTATGATCACTAAATTTTTTTTATTGTAGTAAAATTACAGAATTTTTTTTCATTCCAAAAAAATTATGAACTATATTTTTATTTCACTAAAGTCATACTTAAGCCAATTTTCAGTGATACATCAGCTATTATGTCATATTTTTGGTGACACATCAATTATCACATCAGATTTTCAGTGTTATATAAGTTGGCATATCAGCTTTCTAGTTACCTAAATCGGAAAATTGGCTAGAAGTGACTTTAATAAAATGAAAATATAGTTAAGTGACTTTCTTGGGACACATCAGCTGGATTTCAATGGATTGGGTTACACTTGGGATAATAGGAGGAGAGGTTCAGTAAGGGTAAGAGAGAGACTTGACCGGTTCCTAGCCGACACTAGATGGAGGGATCTCTTTCCTGTAGTTTTAGTATCTCATCTTCCTAGGATAGCTTTTGATCATTGCCCAATTCTTCTGTCGTTTAACAAGGAGCTGAGTTGGGGTAGAGTTAAAGACAGACCATGGAGATTTGAAGCTATGTGGATTAGGGAGGAATCTTGCAAGAAGGTAATGAGGGATGCTTGGTCTGATAATAGTTTTAGTAGGGATAGTATGCTATCATCAAAATTGCTCATTGTTCTAAGGCTTTAAAAAATTTGGAGTCAAAATTCTTTTGGGAATATGAAGAAGCAAATTAAGGAGAAAATTGATCTCCTTTATTCGGTTCAAAATCTAGTAGGGCAAGAGGACAATGCCGATGAGGTTAGGAGAGTCCAATGAGAGATTGATGACCTTCTTTATCGAGAAGAGATCATGTGGCGCTAGAGATCTAGAGCTATATGGCTGAGGGAAGGGGACTTAAATACAAAATTTTTCCATATAAAGGCTTTGGATAGGAGGAGGAGAAACTTAATTAACTGGATTAGAGATGAAGAGGGAAATTGGGTGGAAGGGGAAGATAATATTTCTAGAGTGGTTCAAAGTTACTTTGGAGAATTAGTTTCTAGCTCTTAACCATTTGACTTCCAACTTGTCATTAATACAATAGATATGGATTTGGATGACTCTTTGGCCTAAACCATTAGCTCGCCTTTCACAGAAAAGGAAGTAATTAGCGCTTTGAAGTAAATGCATCCTTTTAAATCTCCTGGCCCTGACGGCATGCCTGTCCTTTTCTATAACTCTTTTTGGCATATTATTGGTAATGTTGTTATTGATACGATGTTGAACTTTTTGAATTTTGGTGTTCTCCCTGAAGGGACCAACCATATATTCATCACTCTTATTCCCAAAATGAGCAATCCTGACAATATGAAAGATTTTTGCCCTATTTCGCTATGTAATATCATTTATAAAATAATGTCAAAAGTCCTTGCTAATCGACTCAAATTGGTTTTACTTCACATTATTCATGAGACTTAATCTGCTTTTGTGCCTAACTGTCTGATCACTGATAATGCTATTATCACTTTTGAAATTTTCCATTCTATGAAACATAGGATGAATAGCAAAAAGAGCTCATTTGCTTAGAAACTTGATATGAGTAAAGCATATAATAGAGTAGAATGAAATTTCTTTCGTAGTATCTTGGTTAAAATGAAATTCCCTTCATATCTTATCAATTTGGTCATGAAGTGCATTTCTACTGTTTCTTTCACTTTCTTGATTAATGGAGTTCCAAAAGGTTTTTTGAAGCCTAATCGGGGTCTCCAACAAGGGGATCCTATATCGCCCTATTTATTTGTGATATGTGTAGAGGGGCTCTCATCTCTTATCAAGAATGCTGTGGCCCGGGGGAATGTCCATGGTATTGAAGTTAGCAATAGCAACCCAAAAGACTCTCATTTATTTTTCGCTGACGATTAGCATTATCTTTGCTAGAGCTAACCAAAGAGAGTGTGAGGAGATTAAATAGATTTTGAAAAAATA
This sequence comes from Balakata baccata, assembly GCA_949630135.1. Taxonomy (NCBI): domain Eukaryota; kingdom Viridiplantae; phylum Streptophyta; class Magnoliopsida; order Malpighiales; family Euphorbiaceae; genus Balakata; species Balakata baccata. The sequence goes on along the minus strand of CATIWF010058605.1, from coordinate 28,932 downwards.
TAAGGTAGCATCTGAGCAATTGATAAATTTTTCAAAGTCCGAGATTTCATTTAGTAGAAATGTTCCCTAAGAAGTTTGAAATTTAATAAAAGGGCAATTTCGTGTTAAGGAAGTTGATGGGCATACGCAATATCTTGGCTTGCTGGGAGTTATAGGTAAATTGAAAAAGTCAATTTTTGGTTTCCTAAGGGAGCGTATCTAGAAAAATTGAAAGGTTGGAAAGAAAAGACTCTGTCAAGGGCAGGTAAGGAGGTCCTCGTTAAAGCGGTGGCTCAATCTATCCCCACTTTTATTATGAGTTGTTTGGCTATTCCAAAGTCATTCTGTGTGGAAATTCAGAGCTTAATAAGTCGTTTCTGATGGGGTAGCAGTCATAATGAGAAAAATATCCATTCGATCAGTTGGAATAAACTATATAGAGCTAAAAAATCTGGTGGCCTAGGCTTTCATAATTTACATTGCTTTAATCATACGTTGATAGCTAAGCAGATTTGGCGGAGGATGCACAATCCTTCACTTTTTGCCCAGATTATTATAAAAGCCAAGTATTTCCCAAGATCAGATATTTTAAGTTGTAATAAGAATTATAAGCTGAGCCATTTTTGGAGAGGAGTTAGAGAGGCAAGATTGATCATCAAAAAAGGTATGGGCTGGAGGATTGGCAATGGGGTTAATGTTAAAATCTAGCATGATAATTGGATCCTGAAAAGTCGAGTTAAAAAGCCTTTAATTCCAAGAGTTCTTCCATTTGATGTGCCAGTTAGTTCTTTAATTGACTTCGAACTGAAGTGTTGGAATAGAGAGCTTATTAGAGAGACTTTCTTGCCTTTTGAAGCTGGGTAGATATTAAGGATTCCCTTGAGTAATAGATTTCCTAGTGATGTGTGCTTCTGGCCTTTAGAAAAGAAGGGTTCCTATACGGTTAGATCATGATGTCATTGGGCTTGCAGTCTTAATAGCTCTTCATCAGGTGGTCCTTATTCATTGTCTGGTATATCTTTTAATTGGAATAAGATTTGGCATGGTTTGTTACCTCCTAAGGTGAAACATTTTTGCTAGAAACTATTGTTGAACTCTTTGCCAACTTTCATTAATTTGTTTTCTCGCGGAGTCCCTTGTGATGTGAAATGCCCTTATTGCTTGTCTACTGATGAAACTTCTATCCACTTGTTTAAAGAATGTCCTTTGGTAAAAGGTGTGTGGTTATGCAGCTTTTTTAGTTTCAGGAGCTTAGATATGCCAAACGATTCTATCTCTGATTGGTTTACTACTATGAATAAGGTCCTCCTTCCAAATGCCTTCTTTTTTTTTTTTTTTTTTGTTGTATCCTCTGGGAGGTGTGGAATGACAAAAATTTCTTACCTCATGGTAGCACTAGTAAAAATCAACTACCGCTAGCACAATTTGCCGCTAACTACTGTACTTAATTCTTGAATATGAGCTTTAAACCTATGATTGATGGTGTTTATACGGTCCCCTATTAGCTACCTCTTTTAATTGGACGTGTTAAGTTAAACTCTAATGCTGCCTTTGATATATCATCTTATAGAGCTGGACTTGGCTTTGTTATCAGAAATGAAGCTAGAATGGTTCTCATGTCTAGTGGCAAATTTCTTTATGCTTCAGTTGATATAGAAACAACAGAGCCTCTTGTTGTTCTGTTTACTGTTTATATTGCCCAGGATTGTGGCTTTGGTGCTATCGACATAGAGTCAGATGCGAAATTATTAGTCCAAGCAATCCTTCATCCAAATTCTCGTCTTTGTCATGTGAGGAGGATTATAGATGATATAATTGCAAAGAGTTTTCTCTTCCCTTCTATTTCTTTTAGTTTTGTTAGTTGGGCTGCTAATCTAGTTGCTCATGCAATTGTTCATTGGGCTTTAACTATTTTAGATAAGGAATTTCTTATAGAGGAGGTTCCTTTTACTGCTTGTTCAGCTGTACAAACTGATGTTTCTCCTTTATCAGTTTTTTAAAGCTTGCTTACTTTTAAAAAAAAAACAATTATATGATTATTGTGATGGGCAATCAAATCTGGATATTAATGGATCAAAGTGTCCTCAAGGCTTTGTCCTTTATCTCCTTTAGCTGCACCTTCGTACTAACATACAAAAATAATTTTTTTCTTGGTTGGCACTATTATTTTATTGTTTGGAATTGCCATTGGACAAAAATTTTAATTTCATCTATCGTCACTAAACTTTTCTTTTATTGTAGTAAAATTAGAAAATTTATTTTCGTACCAAAAAAATTCCTAAACTATATTTTTATTTCACTAAAATCATTTCAAGCCAATTTTCGGTAATACATCAATTGTCACGTTAGATTTTCGGTATCATATATGTTGCAACATCAGATTTCTGGCTATCTAAATCAGAAAATTGACTAGAAGTAACTTTAGTAAAATGAAAATATAGTTAAGTGGCTTTCTTGAAATAAAAAATGTTTTGTGATTTTACTGCAATAATAATAAAATTTAGTGACTATAGATGAAATTAACTCACTGTTTTTTGTTTACAAATCAAGTTGTCAAAGTAGTTTTCCAAACTCAACAGCATTAAAAATACAAATTTTTTGTTTGCCACTGGGCAATGACATGTAAATCCCCCTCCCTAGATTCGGGTTTGAGTCTCCTACAAACTAAAAAAAAACAGTTGTTTTCAATAAGTATTTTTCCAAATGCAATATCAAATATGACCAAAGTATATAACATTATTGAACTCTAAAAATGAAAAGTACCGAATAAGATGCTCATGTGTTCCTAGATACAAAACTTGCTAGAAAATTAGCATGTTTGAAAAAGGCAATATTCAACTTTCAGAAAAGTAAAGTCGAATGGAAATGGGAAATTCTATATTTCTAGAATGTACAGTTCTGCTTATATATAAAATGAAAAGGCTAATAGCTAAACAATTAAAATCAACAAAATGGTGCAAATCTAGCTAACAAAAAATATTAATATAAACGTTGCGTTTAGGAAAAAATAACTTAAGACTATCTAGGAAGGTTGCTCTCCTCCGCCTCGAAGACATGGAACTGTGGCAGCCATTGCAAATTGAGTTTGAGCCTTTAAATTCACTAATTTCACCATAAACCAATAATGTCTGTAGCTCCCCCTCAAGTTAGAGCATGTTGCAAAGTCAATAAGCCCAACTTAGAACAAAGTCGTGCAAACTAAGGTGAAGTTAAAAGCTTAGTAAAAATATATGCTAGTTGCTGTGAAGAGGAGATATGTTGGGGAGCAAGGAAACAATCTTTATAATAATCTCTAACAAGATGACAATCAATATCTAGGTGTTTTGTCCTCTCATGAAAAACTGGGTTGGCAGTAATGTGCAAAACAACCTGGTTATCACAATAGAGAGGAATAGGTTGAGAAACTTAAATGTTGAATTGGGGAAGAAGATAACTTAGCCATTTGAGTTCACAGGTAGTACTAACTAAGCTTTTATACTCTGCCTCAATAGAGGATCTGAAAACTGTTGTCTACTTTTTAGTTTTCCAAGAAATCAAAGAAAAACCCAGGAAAATACAAAAACCAATAAGTAATCTGCAGGTGTCCTTACAGCTTGCCCAATCTGCATCGCTATAAGCCTTTAGCTGTAAAGAGTTAGAGTGAGGATAAAATAATCCTTGTTTGGGATCACCTTTAAGGTACTTAATCACATGAAGTGCTTGATGCTAATGACTATCTTGAGGACTTTGCAAAAATTGACTTAGCTGTTGAATATCATATTAAACATATGGCTTTGTGAAGCCTACATAGAGTAGTCTACTAATAAGCCTTCGAAAAGGCTGTGGGTATGATAATGAAGCACCTTTTTTTGCACTAATCAAGCTACCTTTGGCAAGAGGAGTAGAAGCAAGCTTAGCATGAGATAAACCAGAATCTTTAATCAAATCCAAAATATATTTTCTTATATTGAGGTAAAGACTAGCTGGACTTCTAGTTAACTCTATACCTAAGAAATACTTTGTTGTCCCTAAATCCTTAATAGTAGATTTTTGATTTAGGAACCTTTTGACTTTACAGATAACAGCTTCTGAATTACCTGTAATAAGAACATTATCCACATAGACCAAGAGGGCCAGAAAACTGGAATCCTTTTGATATAGAAATAAGCAATGGTTAAAAGATGGTTGAATAAAACCATAAGTTTGCAATTGATGTGTGAACTCAGTAATCTATTGGCAAGAGGCTTGCTTGAGCCCATATAAAGATATCTGCAACTTACAAACTTGTCTTGGACCAGTCTTCACATATCTTCTGGTGACATATATAACTCCTCCTCTATGTAACCATAGAGAAAAGCATTGTTTATATCCAATTGTTGTAGAGACCATTCGGATGCAACGGTTATAGCTAACAACAACCTAATAGTGACTGTTTTAGCCACTAGAGAGAAGCTTTCAGTGTAATCGAATGTACAATTCTGCTTATATACAAAATGAAAAGGCTAACAGCTAAGCAACTAAAATCAACAAAATGGTGCGAATCTAGATAACAACAAACATTAATATAAACACTATGTTTAGGAAAAAATAACTTAAGCCAATCTACGAAGGCTGCTCTCCTCCTCCTTGAAGATATGGAACTGTAGCAGCCACTGCAAACTAAGTTTGGGCCCTTAAATTCACTAATTTCACCATAAACCAATAATGTCTGTAAGCAATGTTGTAGCAGGGTGTGATATTTATGGCTGCATGCAATTTGACATGAAAACTTAAGATGCTAAGTACCACAATGAAGAAATGGTGTCTAATTCCCATATTTTTCTAAATTTTGATAGTCAGTAGCTTAGATTTCTTGAACCAGTAGATCAAAGTGCTTGAATTAAATTATGAAGCTAACCTTGTTTAAATAAGAACAAAAATTATCTAACTGTAAGAAATGACATCAATTTTTACCAAAATAATGTTACAATTATATGAAACTGATTCCAATAATTATATACTACAATTTTTTTATAAGCAATATTTTTATTAATATCTTGAAGGAAAAAACCACCTTAATCTAAGATTAAGATGATAAAAAAAATCTCTTCCTAGAACTAATTATATAATATAGTTGAATCAGTAAAATCATCGGCATGGATAACCCAAGAATCATTTTTTTATTTCTTATTCAAATATGTTGGGAAAAGCGAAGGTAAAATGCAAATCTAAATTGCTTAGCAATCATCTATATATCTAATAAAGCACCTGTTTCAAAACACTATAGCTACTGCAGTATCTTACCCATTTAGCCCTTATTCAAAAGGATGTTGTATAAGTTATTGAGCCACTTTCTCTATAGCTACAAACGATACTGTTTTTATTGAAATAGAATTTCTACACCAAAATAGTAGCAAATTGGCTAGCACTAGTTGTTCTAGCAACAACAATTATACACGAAAGGATGCTATTTTGAACTGGTGAAGGATTTTTAGACGGCAGAAAGGAGATTAGAGATGAAAGAGTGTTTGCTGGAGAAGAAGTCATCTTAAATAGACAATGAGCAAGCTGCACCTTAATTGGACACGAGGCAGTAATTGGGGGTGGAGTACTCCTTTTAGGAGTAAAAATAGAGATTGGAGAAAAGGCTGTAGGTGCACTCACAAATATAATCAGCCTTGCCATTAACTATACTGCACCTCAACCGGACATAACGCTCCTCGTGACCATTCCTTCACACTATATCTTTCTTTCCTTACTTGATTACCATATGCAAGAGCTTTTTCATCACTTTGGGACCTTGAACTTCACATGCAACTAGATATCTCTTTATTCTAAGACATAGCCAACACACTTTATGGACTCTTCTCCTTATAATTGTTCTTGGGATTAGGGGCGGAGTTATGTGTATTAACTTTTTTTTTTTTTGAAAAATTATATGTATAAAATTTATAATTCACTCCTTTTGGCCCCTCCCAATTTGATGTGCATGGCAGAGATTGAGGGCTAAAAATGATAGCTTTGCATGGCTATATAAACTAATTATTTTGCCACAATTGGAGAAATTAGGTGCTAATGTAGTCTAATTTTGTAGGTCCTATTAACATTTGGAGAAATTAGTGTGTTGCATGGCTCTGAAATTAGTATGCCTTTTAATGGAGGGGCCCTACTTTTTCTTTTTGTTTTTTCTGAACTGTTCTTTCTTTTTGTTTTTTGTTTTTGGGATTTTAGTCATTTTTATTTACTCTAATAGCTTCCTTATAGAAGAAGCCAAACAAAAATAGAAAAGAAACAATCTTCTTCTTCATTTTATTGCTCTCTTATCTCCCCCATCTCCACCAATTTTACTTCAACTAAGCTTGAATTAAAAAGAAAGAAATAATTCTAGAGAGAGAAAGCACAAGGAATTGATAAGAAACCATCAAAAGAGTGCAAATGAGTGAGCAAGGAAGAAGAAAATGAAAGAAAAGAGAAGAAAAATGAAGGTTGGTTAAGTCAGCCTTGGTTTCCCTCTAAGGTAAGTTTCTTCATCCTCTTTCCATATTTAATCCTTTCATTTGTGACCTATAATGATGATGGATCCAATTGGAATTGGTAGATTATCTTTTTTGAAGTAGTATGAGCTAGGGTTTTGTGAGGTTGATGATTTTTGGGAAAAATTGTGATTAAATATTAAATTGATTAAAATTAATGTTTTTATAAGATAAAACCTAAGGATTGTGTCTAAAAGAGAAGAAAAAGAAAAAAAGGCATTGTCTTGATAAAGGTAACTTGGGGAAAATTGAAATTAATTAAAAGGGATAGGTAATTAGTATTGAAAGGAGTGTGATTAGGGTGTTAATTTGGAGATTTTAAGTTGAGATATAAGAGAACTATTTCAGACATCTTTAACTTAACAAAAAGTGAGTTTAATCTTAGTATATTTTGGCTAAAATAAGGTAGAAACAAGTTAGATATATTGGAGCTTTATGTATGCATGGAAATTTTGGTATCAAAATAAAAATGAATGAATGAGATATTATTTTGCACAAATATTATTAAATTTTTGTATACAACTTATCTGCTTATGGAATATTGTTTTACATAAATATTGTTTTCTTTAAATCTTAAATTAAACTCTAATTGCTTCCAAAATTTTTAATTGATTGGCCTAGGCTTTATTTAGTTTTTTTTTCCTAGATGAAAAAGACAAAAAATTGATGCATTCTTTAAAAGAAAGAATGTTGAAGTTCTATCATCTCAATTGAATCAATCTCCATTTGTAGATATTGATCCTTTGAATTATGAAAGTCGTCCTGTCAAATCTTCAAGAGTTGAAACCAATGAGAGTTTCAATATTTAATCATTAGAACGTGATAACAGATTGCGGCAACTTATATGGGAGTATCTTATTGAGAAGCATGATGAAGTTAGAAGAGCTTATATAAAAGTAGGTCCATATCAATGTATACTTTCTAAGTATCCAAAATCTTGAGAAAATCATTCTCGTAGTTTTCAGGCAACATGGTTTAAGTTATTTCCATCTTGGTTGGAATATTCTCCTAATGTAGATGTTGCATTTTGTCTACCATGCTATATATTCCATACTTAAGATGGACCTTTTGGATCAAATGCATTTACTACTAATGGATTTCGATCATGGAATAAGATAAGGGATGGAAAAAATTGTGCATTTTTTGCACACATTAGAAAAGATCACTCTTCACCTCATCAAAATGCTGAGAAAGTATGTGCAGATCTCATGAACCGAAAATCACATATTGTACAAAGTTTTGAGAAGTTCACATCTCAAGAAGTAGTTGAAAATATACTTTACTTAAAAGGTTCAATTGAGGCAACTAAATGGCTTGCATTTGAAGGATATTTTTTTAGAAGGCAAGATGAGTCTACAACATCAATCAATCGGGGAAATTTTTTAGAACTACTGAGTTTCATAGCCTCTTATAATGAGAAAGTAGAAGAAGTTTTGGATAAAGCTCCATGAAATGCATCATATACATCACCAATAATGCAAAAACAAATTTTACAAGTCTTGGCAACTAAAATCAAGAATACCATTCGAGCAGAAATTGGTGATGCCAAATTTTATATCATTATGGATGAAGCTTGTGATGAATCAAAAAAGGAACAAATGTTAATTATCTTGAGATTTGTTGATAAAGATGGCTTTGTATAAGAGTGTTTTTTTGGGCTTGTTCATGTTAAAGACACCACTGCATCAACATTGAAAGAAAATATCTTTTCTGTCCTATCTTGGCATACTCTTGATGTTCCAAATATTCGAGGGCAAGGTTATAATGGTGCAAGTAACATACGTGGAGAATGGAATGAATTGCAAGCTTTAATTTCAGGTGAATGTCCTTATGCTTATTATGTTCATTGTTTTGCACATTGTTTGCAATTGGCACTAGTTGCTGCATCGAAAGAATTTATCCTTGTCCATCAATTTTTTACCAAGTTGAACTCCATTATCAATATTGTTGGTGCCTCATGTAAGCATAATGACCAAATAAAAGTTGCCCATGCCTCAAATATTGTTCATTTACTTAACATTGATGAGCTTGAAAATGGAAAAAGGGCTTAATAAAATTGGTTCTTTACAAAGGCATGTGATACTCGTTGGAATTCTCATTTAAAGTTTACATCTAACTTCATAAAGATGTTTAATGTAACATGTGAAGTTTTATTAAATATTATTGAGGATGGAGCTACACCTGCTCAATGTGGAGATGCTTATGCAGCTTATAAGGTGCTAACTTCTTTTGAATTTATTTTCATTTTGCACCTTATGAGAAAAATTTTAGAGATTTCTAATTTACTTTTTCAAACTTTACAACTTCAGTATCAAGATATTTTGAATGCAATGCATCTTGTTTTATCTACTAAGTTGCTAATTCAAAAATTGAGAGATGATAGATGGGATGAATTAGTTGCAAATGTGAAATCTTTTTGTCAATCACTCAATATACCTGTACCAAATTTTGATGGTCAATATGTTGCAAGAAGAGGAAGGGCTCGCCATCAACAAGATGAAATTACATTAGAACATCATTACAAAGTTGACATTTTCAATATAGTGATAGATTCTCAATTGCAAAAATTAAACAAGTTCAATGATAACACAGTGAAATTGCTTATTCTTAGCTCATCATTAGATCTAAGAGAGATAGGCGATCATTCAGAATTGATGACATTTGCAAGTTGGTGCAAAAATTTTACCTATAAGATTTTGTAGAACATAAAATGCTACAGTTAAGAATGCAATTTGAGTATTTTGATCATGTGCGATAACTTCCTTATTTTAGAACTCTGGCAACTATTTCTGATTTATGTCAATGGTTGGTGAAAAGTATATAAATCTACCCACTTGTGTATAGAGTAGTAATTGTTAACCAAAGGGTGATTGCTCTCTATTTTGATCTTGACAATCAAATTAATTATTATTAGCATTCTTGTTAAGTGTTGTTTTGATAATATTCAAAGTTTCAGCACATTGGGTTAAAGTTTCCTCATTGAACAACTCAAGAATTTTATAGAGACGTGTAACTCCCGACCGGGACACAAGTCCAGACCGGGACACAAGTCCAGACCGGGAAGTGTCATGTCCAGACCGGAAAAATATTGTCTCTAAATGTCTCAAAGTTCCAGTAGCCAAAGCAGACCAAGAAATGGTATGTCCTGACTAGGACCGGCAGTTTCCAGACCGGGACAATAACGTCCTGATTGGGACTGTAAAGCAGACCAAGCCAACCAAGGGTCCAGACAGGAAAATTCTACAGGGTGATGACCCAAAAGTTCCAGTAGCAAAAGCAGACCGGGACATGGGATGTCCTGACTAGGACAATCAGTTTCACGACCGAGAATGGTTGCAGTCCGAGCGGGACATTCAAAAAGACATGACCGTTGAAGAGGAGACACCACCATAATGTGCCACATCATTAGAAAGTCAAAACATTCTTAATCAAAACTGACTCAGGTCCCAACCGGAAAGGGTAGTCCCGACCGGGACGCATTCAAAGTCAAGAAGACCCAAGTTCCTGGCAGTAGCATCTTTGGGCAAGTCCCGACCGAGACACATGGAGTCCCAACTGGGATATTTGAATAAAAACTAGCCGTTGGAGATTTCAGCTAACTAGAAGCTACTACATAATACAATTGGGCATTTTTCGACCGGGACATCATGGTTCCCGACCGGGACACCTCTCTCTGCAGACTACATTTAATGCACTTGTAAGAGAACGTTGGAAAGAGTTATGACACCATTTGTAACGGCTAATTGGTAGGTAATCAATATAAATACCTTACCAAAAGACCATTTAATTAGAACCAACAACTTAACAAGTGCCAAAGCTATTGCAATTTATTTTCTCAAATCCTTTCATTAATTGCTTTTGTATAAGGGTTCAAGTGTTAATCTGAAAACACTTGGGTTATCTTGTAATTGGATAGTGTGAGTCAAATTACAAGGAATTGGTTGTTGTGTGAGTCACAAAATATAAGGGAAATTTAGGTTGAGTGTTAGCCTTGTTAAAACACATAGTTGGGAGTGAGCTTGTTAAAACTCCAAAGATTGTAATTTAAGTGATTAGATTAGTGAATACCCAATCTAAATTGGGTGAGAAGTAGGGTTAGTGAACACCCGAACCTCTATAAAATTCGTGTCTCAATTTTCTCCTTCTCTTTTATTATCTTGTGAGTGCAAATTTTTACCAATTCATCCCCCTTTTCTTAGTGATTGTTTGGGCAACAAATGGGAATTTGCCAAAAGTATGCCTAAGTTGGACAATATGTTGCATGTTCTTGGTGCCTTAGGCAACTACATACCTGTGATGATGATTGTGCACATTGTTCATTTTGCACGCCCTTGTTCATTGATCAAGTGAAGCTACTATGCACGACTCGTGTATCTTATTGCCTATGTGGTGTTTTTGCTGCTTATTCAATTGTGCACATGTGATCTTTGCCCAACCAAAGGCCAATTTCAATTTGGACTCCTATTTTGCTGCGAATGACCTAATTTACTCAGCTTTCATTGGAGGATAAATATTTTGGGGAATATTTTTAAAGGAAAAATAATTGTAATTTGGGAAGTAGACTCTAATTAGGATTCTTTTATTTTTATTAGCCTTTAGTTTAGGTTTGTTCACGTTTTTTTCGGTTCTCTATTCTCCTTTTTTTATTCATTCATTCCATCCAATTTTTGGGGATTCCCTGCTCTTCAACTTGGAAGACCAGAATTAATTCTTAGAGATTGCTTGGATAATCAATCAGAGATTAGATGACCTGTATCAATTTTTAGTTGAGGATTCAGTTCTTTTTTAGGGAGCTTATCTTTTCTTCTATTATCTTTCTACTGTAATGTTTAGTTTAATATTTATTATAAGCATGACCATGACTATTATAATGTTTGGTTAAATCATTCTGGATACTTAGTTAGCTTAATCCAATTTTGTATTGAACCTCTATTTTTTCTATGGAATGAATTTTGGACTTTTTCAATTTCAATTGTTCTTTATTAATTTCTATGTTTGATATTTACCTGATCAACAATTATTAAATTGTAAATAAAAATATCTTAGGGTTTAGTTATTAGGCAAACCACCTGTAATTAACCTAAAAGTTGGACTGTACACTAATTAATTCATGATAATGTTTAATTGGTGATAAAAGCAAAAATTATTAAATCCAAATTTATTGGGACTTTAATTAATTGAGAAATATGAAATTAAAGAATGCGAAACTAAGTGTCTGTTTAATTCCATTGATTTAATTCGACTATTTTCACTGCTCTCAATTTATTTTCAGTTTTTAGTTTAATTACTCAAATTCTCAAAATCGGATTAGAATGTTTAAAATTTTATTTTCTCCTGTTTATTGGTAATTTTATCTAATTTATAATTTAAGCCAAATTGTTCCTTGTAAGATCAACATCGAGAGTGAAATTGTCAGTATTGCAATCGATTCTTGCACTTGCAAGTACTAAATTTGTTGCATGTTAATTTTTTAGAAGTTTGTTTTTAACTATAATGCATTAAAACATCAAAGATTATGTGTAATTTGTTCAAATGAATATTTAAAAGAGCTTAGGAATCCGAGTAGCAAAGCCTCAAATCATTTTATTACGCTTAGATTGGTCTGGGGCAATTCATCAAGCTTTAGTTCGATCCATATGTTCAACTTAATCAAGGAAGCCTAACATACAGATCATTCAAGCTCATTCTCAGCTCGTGTCAACCCAATTGCTACCCTAAATCCTCCATCTCCTATATCACCAAGCATGCGGACGCCACTCATCTATGATTAACTGCGTAATTAATTAACTATCTAAACTCTCTCAACTAATTACTTTGCTATTATTTCTCCGGTAAATTTCTTTTCATTCTTTCCATGACCTAGTTACCACATTTTGGGAACTTTGCATTGGGGAAGGGAAGACAAGGAAGAAAAATAAATTTATTTTTGCTTCTTATTTTCCTTTTTCTTCATTACCATTCACAATTTTCTCTTAAGGAGAAAAATATAAAAGGAAAATAGTTTTTCCATCATGTTTTAAATTGAAGTAATATAAGTTAATAATAAGAAAGAAGAAAGAAAATAAGAAACATTTTTAGATAATTTATTGTGAGAAAAAAAATCGTAATATTACATATTGAGAAAATTGCTATTTACTTTATAAGATTTGACTTATTATCCTAATCGGTCCCCACTGATTTATTATATTCTAATAATATATCTTTATGTTAAATTTTCTATTAAAAAGTCATTAAATTGTACTAAAATGATAGAAAAATTAATATTTGATCTATTGTAATAACATTCATAAGCGAAAAAAAATCCGTCAAATGTCTTAAAATTTAAGAGAATAATTACATAATTTGACAGAGATAAAATATAATATTTTTTCCGAATAATAGCAAATATCTTAAAATTATAAAAATAATTACATAATTTAACTGAGATAAAATAAAGTGTAAATTGTATAATTTTTAAATCTGAAAAAGTACTAATATAATAAATCAAATTTCAAAATGTTTGAACACTATTTTATAAAATAATAAATACTTTACTGTAATACTAAGGATAAAAAAGAAATTAGTAATAATGATGTTTTTCGTTCAATCTTGAATGTTCTCTCCATTTTGGAGAGAGAGTGATATGTAAAAAAAATAAAAGTTATTTTATCTTTTCATTTTATTTTCCTTCCCTTTTCAATTATGAAAATAAGGTGAAAATACATCTTTATTTTACATTCTTATTTTCCTTTCCCTATATTTTCCTTTTATCCAAACACTTAGAATGAAAAATAAAAGACATTTTCCTTTCCTCTCTTCCCTAAGGGAATAAAGTGAAAATAGTTGATTCTTAATTAGACAAGATATTCCCACACAAGTCGTAAAAGCCCCATTTCATCATCATCTAGTATCATGTGATACCTACCTGAGCAATCAAAGCTTACTTGTCGTTTTACAACACTATATTTATCATCAATACCTTCATCAACAATTTTCAACTGCATAACCTCGAGTATACTACAAAAAAACTCTCAACTTTTACAACGTAAACCATCAGACATATAAAATAGAGCAGTTTTAACCCGACATCATGTAATGGTTTATCTGTATGCTGAGGTCTAAGGCAAAAATGTAAAAGAATGTGATTGAACAATGCTTTATGCATTATCATAAAAGGTAGTTCTGCTATGCAGTGGCCGGTGCATATTTATGGCTTTCCGTTCAAGATAAAAAAATTATATAGATTTATCAATCATCTGGAAAACCGAGAAATCTATTTATAAGCTTTGCAACCGAGGCTGCATCACCTGCAGGGTAGGGACGAAGAGACTCTAATTCCATTTCTGCTTTTGTAGAGTGAAGTGTTTGAGGACGAGCACAATATAAATGTTTCCTCTCTGCTAGTTCTTCTGCAAGTTCAGTTTGATGATTGTCCATCAAGTCTTCATTCACCACTACAATAAGAGGTTTACCAAGCTGCAAAGTCTCAAATATGCTCCCTGACCCTACACAATGATCTGAACCGGTTAATACCTTACCTGCCATGAAATGTATATCCTTTTGCAGATACGGGTGCGGTTATACACTTTCCTCTCACCTCTCATGCAAAAGATGCATAGTCTCTCCTCTCTTCCACAACAATTCCAAAAGCTATAGTATGATTCTATACCAGATAAGATCAAATATGAAATTGCGAATTGACATTCAATGGTCAACCTGATAAGAAACCTAGAATATCCACCAAATTTGTGATTTACCATTTCGTTTTAACTATTAGTATAATACTTGAGTTTATAATTTGTTAATGACTTAAAGATATGAACATATTTTTCTGACAAGCATCACAAAATGCTCTGATGTTCAAAAGTAATGCTCTCCCTTGGGTGGGGGAAATTTGATGGATAAGATTGAACTCTACAACTAGCCTAGCCCCATCAACCTTTTTCATTCATGATAAGATTCAATCGCCTGAAAAATTTAAAAAGAATATGGAAAATGGCTACTAGAAAAACATTTTTTTAAAATAATTTCCAACACTAACCAATGTACCTAATCATGTACATCATATTAGAACAGTACGAGTGAAAATTCAACATTATTCTATAACATGATACAATTCATAAAACAAACAAATAATTAGGAGCTTACCAGCATAACTTATTTTCTACAATACTGTCAAATGAATCACGGATGAACTGATCTATCCAGATTCCTCAGATTTTTTACTTATTTATTTAAAAAACACGGTATGAACAATACTATATCAAAGAGTAAAAATATATTAAAAAATCTAATCATCATCCAATATGATAAGTTAAGTAAGAACCAATTTAATTATATTAGTTAGTTAAATTATTTAATAATTTAATTTATTAGTAAATAATATTAATATTTTATTAATTAAAAGTTCAATTCTATTTGAATTAAATAACTATATTTTATATACTGTAGGTTTCCATGATTAAAAGTTCTTCTATTTTTTAAAAGAAATTCAGCTTTATTTTTAAAATTTATTTTGAAACAAATCTATTTAATATTTAAATTTGAGATATTAATAACCTAAAATAAAAATCAATGTAATTAAATAGTAAAATTTGTTTTGGAGTGAGGGAATAAGCCTTTTATTTTACTAAATAATTAAATGATTTTATTTTATTAATTTTATTACATATTAAATTAATTAATTTAAATATTTTCTAAATAATAAAATGATTAAATAAATTAATAAGTAATAAAAAATAATAAAAAAATATTATAAGTAATGAACATGCAAGGAACAATCAAATTCAAAATAAATGAACAATCATGTTCAAGATAATGAACAATTAAAATGATTAAATAACTTAATAAATAATAAAAAGTAATAAAAATGTATTATATATAAGTAATGAACATACAATGAACAATCAAGATCAAAATGATGAACAATTATATTCAAGTCAATGAACAATCAAATTTAAACTAATATACAATTAAAATACAAACATTGAATTTATAAATGATGAACATGCGATGAATAATTAAATTCAAAATAATGAACAATCAAATTCAAAATGATTAACAGTCAAGTTCTAATCAATAGACCTATAAATTCATTACCATAATTCACCACACATAATTTATAATTACCAGAACCATAAAATACTTACTACCTCTATTTTATATATGACTTAATAATACACAAATTAGTAATTTGATAAAATTTGATATAAGATGCACTTCTGTAATTCGCTATAAATAAAATGTCATAATAAGATGAAACAAATTAATAAAAAAAAAGTATATAAAAATTAAATAGTGATTAATGACAAGTCGAATATCTAATAATTACGTAGAGATACGTCAAATTAATTTTGTCATTTAATAATTTAGTTTATTAGTAAATGTATTAATAATTCATTAATTAGAAATCAAATTTTATTATGAATAGGTAACAATATTCTATACATCAAAAAATAGAGAACTAATATTAAAAAAATGAAAAAAAATTTAATAAAAAAATATTAGGAAGATACGGTAAAAAAATATAATAGATAAGATAATTTATATATAGTAAATAAATTAACAATCATAATGAATAAGATAATTTGACGTAATTTCTTTTTATATATAGTATGATATAAGAGTTAAATATAAGTAACAATCATAAATATTTAAATTAAATGTGATTTAATTATGACATATCATAATTATCATGATATATATAAAGGTGGAAATATGACAAACAAAATGACCGTAAAATATTTACAATTCATATTATATATATATATTTTAATAATGAACAAATTAGTAATTTGATAAAATTTGAGATAAACATGTACTTCTATATTTCACTATAAATAAACTATCATAATAAAACGAAATAAATTAACTAAAAAATAAAAATATTGTAAAAATCAAATAGTAATTAATAAGGAGTTCAATATTTAATACTTAAGTGCAAATGACGTTAATGAAAAACTAGTTGATCTAAAAATATTAATTTAAAGTTTTTATCATTCATAACAAAATTTACTTGTTCAATTTAATACAATAACTTGTGAATCAAATCAATTTTTAAAAATGTAAAATTAAGCATCTGATTGAAATCGACTGTGTTCATGGTCGAAACAACGTTGATATGATGATAATAGCTAGCGCAGCAGAAATCCGTGGAACTTCCATCTAGAGCAGCACAATAGTCTGAACCACCCACTAAGGTTGAGTTTTGTAGAATGTAAAAATAGTTATCTAAACGTATTGAACTGAGTTATATAATTGTCATAATGTTTTTTAGTTGGGTTGAGTACATATACAAGTTTTGTGGATATCCATACATATCTGAATCCGATTAGACCCTAAAAGGTAATTCTATTAGGATTTTAATAGTAATATTAAAACCCATCATGAGTATATATATATATATATATATATATATATATGCCTTCGAAAGGGTTTTATTAGATTTGGTGTATACGAAGAGAAATCTTGATTTGAGTGAGACTAGTTCAGACTCAAACATCATTAGGATATCCTTTTGTGTTTGTTTATTTTGATCATCTTAAAAATTGAATTAAAGAAAGCTCAAAATATAAAAGTTGTAGCCCTATATGTGTTCTAGTTGTTACTAAATTTTGTATTAAACTATCATGTGTAGGTTGAGTTATAATGAAATGAATTATGACTGCTTCTTTGATTGAGTTCCTTCTTTGTACCTGTGCAGCTCTAACAAATTGGCCCTTATTTTTGAGCTATTTATAGACTGAATTAAGCAAAGTGAAAAACATAAAAATTTTAGTTTTATGTCTTAGTTAAACTCTTTTGGAAACCTTAACGTAAAATGTTGTGCATTTTATGAGTTATAATCATAAAAAAAGATACTGGTTGAGCTGTTATCTTGTGTTGGTACTTGTGCAGCTCTAACAAATTGACTCTTATTTTTGAGCTATTTATAGATTGAATTAAGCAAAGTGAAAAACATAAAAATTTTAGTTTTATGTCTTAGTTAAACTCTTGAGGAAACCTTAACGTAAAATGTTGTGCATTTTATGAGTTATAATCATAAAAAAAAAAAGATACTGGTTGAGTTGTTATCTTGTGTTGGATCAATTACATTATTCCTATTAATTAAGGATACTAGACACCAAATTGGTAAAAAGTGGTAAATATGTGCAATATTCTATATTGTCTTTTCTAAATGCCTATAAAGTTTTACAACAATATAATCTACATATTACAAGATATGAATTTTTAAAAATGGTGTTTTAAAACGGTCTAAGGGCAAAAAATAGGGCGAAGTTAAAAATTGCATCAAAGATTGTAAAATACTCCAAAAATTATGAAATTATAGTATGTTGTGGTATTATATTTAAATTAAATTAGAAATAAGAATCATATAAATTGGACAAGTATAGAAAAAGTTATGGAGTCAACAGTCTTCAATGGTCACATTACCACTTAAGAGAAACTTTAGTTATTTATTTAAACTAAATTAAGAATAAGTATTCTAATAATGTATTAATCAAATATATTTTTAAATTAGGCTCTGAATAAGTGGAAGAATAAGAAAAGTAGAAAGCTCCAAGTTTTAAATTTTGAAAAAGCTCCATTAACCTTTGTATATCTACGCTTTTTAGTTTGCCCTAATGCATACTTGTATTTGAATTGCATGATTTGTATGTTAAATGATAAATTTGTGTTATATATGTTTAAGAATGTAATCATAAATATGTTCATGGTCGAGGCACTTAATTATGACATGCCTATCATTTTTTTTTACATGTGATTATATGGTGAAATATGGTATGTTTACATGATTGTGAATTTGAATATGCATTGAGAAAGTGAACATGAATAAATATATATTAATTTTGGCATATGAATTTATGTTGGAAATAAATTATTTATGGTATTAATTGCCCATTTCTCTACCTATGAACTATAATTAGGATAGATGGTGCACCATTAAGAGGATTTATAGTACCAACTCAGATATGATTCATTAGGACAAGATGACTTAAGCTCATGGAGCACCCTTGATCCTAAGATCCTAGCAATCATTTATTAAGTCAAGTTGACTTAAGCTCGTGGAGCACAATTGACTTAAGTTAGGGACAAGGTGGCTTAAGCTCGTGGAGCACCCTTAATCCCACTTGTATAACTCAATCTAGGTGGCTTAAGCTCGTAGAGCACTATTGACTTGAAATTATGGTGAATATGGTGGTTTAAGCTCCTAGGGCCTCTACTTCATACTCTATATCCGGATTGTCCGAGAACAAGATTTGGACTAACTAAGCTAAGACTGAACACAAAAATTAATTAAATGACATAAAAAACAAATTAAGAGAAAGATGTATAAATGTAAGATGAATTTATTTATATGAGTTTGACATGACAAGAGTTATAGGTACATAATATGATAAGTTAAATTAATAATTGAATTATATGTTACCATTGAACTTGATGTCATTATATATTGGTATGTTTATTTTTTTATGATATATGCAAGGATTATTATGAATCATATCATGAAATATGCCATACATCTATGTGACTGTATAATAGAACTTTAATATTTATATGTACCACTAAGCTCGAAATAGTTTAGCGTGTGGGTTTTCTGCATATAGGATCTAGAACGGGTAGATAGTAGATAGTAAGTTCAAAGTTGATGAAAGAGAAGAAGTTAAAAGCCATATCAAAGGAGACATTGTAGACCCGAATTGAGAGTCGATCATTTCTTTCTTTTGTTTTTAATCTCAATCATGCATATGAGTTTAGATAACATGTCTTGTATACGCATTCATAACATGTTTGATACAATTGATATGTAAATGATAAATATAAGACTTATAGGCCATAAATAAATTATCTTAGTGATGTTAATAAAGTATTGTATATGTATATAATATGTTGATATGTGATTGTAATTGAAGAAGCATGCCTAATCTAATATAAATACATGAATGGAAGTAATCTAAATGAAAAAGTTTTAATTCAGACATGCATTCCACTTATACAATGTGATTATTTCTATTATATAGGTGGGGTGTCACACCCCCATATTAGGAAACAGCTTGAAAAGATCAAGAAATTGGTTAAATTTTGTACTTTACAACCTGCTATTTGGAGGAAATATGAGGTTAAGTTTTTTAAAGAGTTATATATTGTTGATTTAGTGAGTAATGGATGCATTTATAGGGCATGAGAATTGACAAGGATCCCTTTTTACCATGCATTGGCTTGTATAAATTATTTAAAAGATGACCATATGAAGTATATTGACTATTTTTGGTACCTCTAATCATATCAGACTTCATGTGAAAATGCTTGTCTCTTATAAATGGACCCCAGGATTGGCCCATAGTAAATAAGCCTACCATACTGCCACTATTGTTTGTTAAACAACCTAGTAGACCTAAAAAGTATAGGTATAAGGAAAAGAAAAAAAGTTCAAGTAATAGCTTTCCAAAGAATGAGGTCAAAATGAGTTGCATCATTTGTGAAAAGTATGATCACAATAAGAGAACATGTCCAATTACCAAAGAAGGTGCTTTTGATATTGTTGATCCTACTAATGTTGCTCCAAATACTGAAAAGCCTAAGGTAAATCCTCAAAGAAACTATTAATATGTTTGAATCAGTATGCATTGCCATTATTTAATGACAAATGTGGTAGACCAAGAAAGGATGGCAGCGCTAGACCCTCTAATTGAGAAGCAAAAGGCTACCCCTTGAAATACACAGCCATGAGTTAGGAACCTTCCAAACTAGTTGATGAAGCAGTAGCCAATGAATTCAGTGAAAGAAACTTGGTGAGTGCAACTAACATTATGCAGATTTGGGTCATTATGCATATTTGAGACAATCATTAATATGCATCATATTGCTTTTGAATTTGGTACCTCTAATCATTATGTGCTTATGTGGATATTTTGAACTGTCAATATTGCATATTTGGGAAAGTGAATGTGCTAATGTGTTTGAAGTTTTGATTTTGGTTGATAAATCATATCGTGCATATGTGGGACTATCATTGTGCATATTTGGAATTGTCAATGTGGTAATGTGTGGAAAGTTTTGATTTTGGTTGATTGTAGTGTACATAATGGCTATGTGTATACTGTTAATTTGGAACTTTTATATTGTGTGCATTCTATCACTATTGCATATTAGACAAGGATATGGACTTAGGATTTTTGCGAAATTTGGAAATGTGTATTTAAGGGTAAGTGAATGTGTATTGCATACTATAATGAATCATGTGTATTTATGCAGATGCCAAGTTAATCAAGAGTGAATTATATATCTAGTCTATCAGCTGCAGCTATAGTCGCATCATTTACTGTCATGAGGTCTAGACGAATAAATTCCCCATCTCCAAATGAATCTACCCCTTTATCGCATAGCCAACTTGCAAGACAATTGTTCCTACCAAATGCAGCTAATAATGTGTTTTGCAGTCAAAGATCAAATGTTGTGGATTCTACTCAACCACCTCTAGCAAATTAGAACATATGTTTGATAATTACGAAGGCACTTTTTGTTGCTTAATACCAATTTTTTATATGGGAAACACATGTCCATATAGTATTTGGGTGCTCTTATAGGATTTGGATTAGTTAATTAGCATTGACATCTTTGTATGGCTTAATGCCAATTATTATATATGGGAAACACAAATCTTTACTGTTTAGATTTGATTCCAATATTAATTGAAAGCATTTTGATTATCAAATTTCTATCATTTTTCATTTCAATTACATTCATTTGCAATAACATTATAATTGCAAGATCAATGAACTGTTGAAAGTTACATTGCCAACTTAATTGCCAAAGCTATTTTCTTTTTTATTAGAATTGTCAAAGCTATTAGCGACTCTTATTATGGAAGAAGCATTACATTGCCATATTTTTTTTCTCAAAGCTACTACCTAAAACAAAAATTAATATACAAGTCAGACACACTATAATTGCACCAAGAACCAATATCACCTTACAAAACCTTAATTTCATTTGGATCACTTGCTGGTTTAGTTTATGTTTAGCCAAGAGCAGATTATTTCTTTCAATATCCATGTTAGCGTTGCTCTCATTCAACCTGCAAATTTCATTCAATAATCCTTCAATCTCAGCTTCAAAGTTTTCTAATTTCGCATTCAAAATAGAATTTAAAGCTTTATTGCACTTCATACGTTCATTCATAGCTTTTATCATTGCTTTTGCACTTTTAAGTTCTCTTTCTAACCTTCTTTTCTTTGTTATTATCTCAGCTAACATCTCCCTTACCCATCCAGTGAGTGGTTCATTGAACCATTCAAAATAATGGCATTCCCCAACCCATACATGCATATCATTACCAAAATCAAAGAAGATTAACTTATAATGAAAAAGTCATTTCATAGAAGATATGAAAGATTAACCAAAACAGAGTAGTGAAAGTCTCACTTGTTCCCATAAAGGACAACAAAAAAACATTCTATTAGAATGATCTAATGTGAATGCTGTTAGCAAATGACAACTTCCATACCTATAGATACCTTTAACCTTAGATGTAACTGAAGATGTGCTTACTGAGTTCATCGCCATTTTCATGAATCAATGTCTAAATGTGACCACCAAAGGGTATTTCATATAAACCCTAAAAAAATTAGTAGAGAATGAGCTCAGGAAAAGGAAGAAAAAAACCAATCCCCTAAACTGCCCTAACTAAACCCCTCAAAGAAGAAGAAGATAGGAGTTAGGTTTTAAGTTTTGTTTTCTCTTCCTTAGCCAAAATGGTGAGTTCTAACGTGTCATAATGTGTTTTCTTTTTCTTTTTTCTTTTTAAATTTTTGCTCTTAATACGTCAGCCTTTGGTGTCCACGTAGGAAGTAAGCCACCACGTTTGGGTGGCAGAAACTATAATTGAAAAAAAAAACTACTTCATGTATTTTAATGCAATTTTTTTTAGTTCATGTTAAAATTGTTAAAAGGCTAATAAAAGTTTGGGGTATTTTTTTTTTTTTGTAATTATTCCTAAGAATAACTCACAAAAGTTTTCATGTTCAAACAATAACCTTCTTTCAAAATAGCATTTTTTATATTTTAAAAACTAGTTTTTTTATTAATTATCTTGCATATGATTATTAGATTTTGAATTCGTTATTAATCATCGGTTGATTTTTATATAATAATCTTATCCAATAAATTAATTTTAGTTACTTTTAATTATTATGTAATTAAGTCATATTTAATTTAAATATTAATGGTTGTTAAGTATATTTCATTTTTATATTATGCTATATATAAAAAAACCATGCCAAACTACTTGGCCCATTAATTATTTTATTTTTTTTACCATGTCTTCCTAATTTTTTTTATTGTCTTTCTTTTTAACATATATATATATATATATATATATATATATATATATATATATATATATATATATAAACAGATAACTAGTCCTTATAGAATTTGATTTCTAATTAATGAATTATTAAAAATATTCACTAATAAATTAAATTATTAAATAATAAAATTAACTCAATTAATTGATACAATCATGTTGGCTTTTTGATAAATTTGTCCATCTCTCTTATTCCCACTTTAATATGTAGTATGATAAATATAAAATACTGCAAATTACTCATTTATTCTTATTTTAAAAAGTTTAAAACAATCAAAAAACGATATTGTTTTGTGTTTGCTTTAACAAACTTCAAACAACCAAGGAAACATACCATTTTAGAATTAAAGTAGTCCCCATTCTTGAATTTCGTCTCTTTCCACTCTTCATTAGTTTGTATTCAAACTTCCATTATAAAAACGAAAAAGACCCAACCTATCATAATAGCAATGAAGTCACATAAAAAAATTTGTTGAAAAGGAAGCCTCGATAACCACCTTTATACTCATATTCATACTCTTCTAATCATAATTTTTTATATTGAAATACTAAAAAACGTGATACACAAATTAACAATTCTTACCTTGTATGAATTAATAATTCAAATGAACCTTAATAATAGTTAAATAAGATGCCTTGTGGGTCAAATTAGCATTAACTATTTTCAATTGACCTTTAAATATTCATATGGATTATTACTTATAAGCATTGGTCAGTAAATGATACTAATACAATCGATAAATGGTAGAGATGGTGGAGATGGTCAAGAGAGGGTAGAGAAGTCTCTCTATGATTAGGTAAGCCTCAATTCGGTCAAGTAAGCCTATCTATGATTGAGTAAGCATCTCTACGGTCGAGTAAGCCTCTCTACAGCCAAAGAAATGACACCATTTTGGAATCAAGCTGGTCCCTACTCTTCAACTTCATGTCTCTCCCCACTCTTCATCAATTTGTATTCAAACTTCTATTATGAGAATGAAGAAGACTCAACCTACCACAATAGCAGTGAAGTCACAGCAAAAAAAAAAAACATTGCTTCCATTGAAAAAAAAAAGGCTCAGCAACCATCTTGATACTCATATTCATACTCTCCTGATCATAATTTTGTATCTTGAAATACTAAAAAATCTAATGCATAATGAACAATTCTTACCTGGTGTAAATTAATAATTCAAATAGGCCTTAATTATCTTTAATAATAGTTAAATAAGATATCATGTGGGGTCAAATTAGCATACAATTGACCTTTAAATGCTCCTATGGATTAATACTTATAAGCATTGGTTGGAATACGACATTCATACAGTAGAGAGATGGTAGAGATAGTAGAGATGATAGAAAAGCCTCTATATGATTGGGTAAGCCTCTTTACGGTCAATTAAGCCTCTCTATAGTCTAATTTCTATACAGTCAAGTAAGCATCTCTACCTCAGGTAAGCCACTTTACCATATACGGTAGAGAGATTTCTAACAAATATGAAACTAATTTTTTTTTACTATGATATGGTCAAATATGACTTAATTATCTTCAATTAGAGTAAAAATGAGAAGTTTTATGAGTTCAATTTCATAAATTGCAACTTTAAGTTTCAAGAAACCCAACTTTGAGCACAAAAGCATTATGTAGTAAGTGAATAATTATTTTTTATAAACAATTCTTGCCTTTATGTGAACTAAAAATTTAAAAATTGGCCTTTATTTTCTTCAATTAGGTCTAAAAAAGATGTTTTGTAGGGTTAATTTAATAAAATGCATGTTAGTCACAACAACTCCACTTTTGGTGACTCAAAATCTTAATATACTATTCTATGAACAATTCGTACTACATTTGAATTAAGATGTTAAATTTGCCTTGATTTTCTTCAATTGGAATTAAAATTTAGATTTTTTCTTAGGTCAATATCAAACCTTCGTCTATGTTATTCAATATAATTAGAGTAAATACTGCAATTAGAGGTCGAGTCATGGTAATTACTTGGTAGAGCCAATATCTCCACCAACCAAGAGTGTAATCCTCTACTAACTATCTTAATTATATTTGAAATAAGAGCCATAACCTTCTAAATGCTTTTTTCTCATTCTCAATGCCCAATTCCATGCTTCTACTATGATAAAAAATTGAAAGGAAAAGTTTTGAAGAGTGGAATTCAATTTATGAAATATTTTCATATTCAAAAGAGGTTAAAGAAGGAAAAAGAATAAGAAAAGAATGGAAGAAAGTGAAAAGGTGAGTCTCGGCCTAAGTGGAGAATAAGGTAAAAATAGGGTTTTTATTTTTATTTTTTCTCATTTCCTCATTTTATTTAGTTATTTAATGTTTCATTCGAAGTTTGCTTAAGAATTAAGAACCCAGGGAAAGTTGCTGTGACTTGGTGAAAGAAAATCCATGGAGGAAAAACTTTTTTCTTAAGGAAATGTTGCAAAAACTATAAACTTTGATTGTATTATTCTATTTATATTTTTGTTGAAAATTTTCTTGGTACTATTTTTAGAATGGGAGTTGTTATTGTGCTTTGTTATGGGTCAACCATTTTTTAAGATGATTTTCTATAAATATGAGAGTTTTTTGTGCAGGAAGGAGAAGGAATTAGGAGAATGTTTAACATTTTTAAGTTTTTTGTTATTCATATAAAAGTTTTATTGGTATTATGAAAATATGTAATGGCCACAAGTAGGGCTTAATAGTAACTACGTATACATGGCATGAGAAGATTGTATGAGTTTGATTCAAGATGATACAAATGAGTTATAGAAGGAATCAATGGTAAATTTATGATGTATTGGAAGTATTTTGGGGTTTATATGAGAAGCATAGAGTTGAACTTTTGGGCTTTGCAAAGAGTTGTAAGAATGAAGAAAAATGGAAAATTGAAGGAAGGTGTGACATCCGTGACTAAGAGAGTCACGGCTATGATAATCGAAACTTAAAGTTTTCTAGGTGTTTTAAGTGTTACGCCCGTGACTAAAGTAGTCACGGCTGTGACTAAAGTAGTCACGGCTGTGACTGATCTGGTATAAATAGTTTGAGCTTAGTTTATTTCATTTTAACCAAGCCACTCAAGCCCCAAAACTGTAGTACCACCTTAAATCTCTAAGACTCCATCTTCCATATGATTTTAAAGGCTTTTGAGCCTCTAAATACAAAATCAACCATCAAATATCAAGATTTGAGCAAGGTTTCAGGAGATTCACTAAGGGAGGAGAAGGAATTAGAGAGAGAAGCTAGGAGCTTAAGGAAGCTCGAGTTCTCTAGCAAGATTAGTCACATTTTATGCCTTCAAGAGGTAAGAAAATGTGTTTCTCTACCTTCTCTTTATGATTTTTGGATTTATTGTGGTTGTTATCCGAAATATGTAGAAACCCATTTGTAAATAGGTATGTATGAGATATAACCTTGAGTATGCTTAGGGAAAAATCTCCTTTTGAGCTATTTAATGATGTTAAAAATGTTTTAGAGATAGATTTAAGAAGAAATAACCTAGATTGAAGATTTTGAGTTAGGGTTTTGTTTCATATGGCTTTATGTAGCTATATATGGCTTGAGTTGATGAGAAATAGTTATGATTATGTGTAGGAGATACCTTTGTGTTGCCCAAACAATCACTAAGAAAGGGGGGGGGGGGAATGAATTGGTGGGAAGTTAAAAAATTTGCACTTTCAAGATAGTAAAAGAAAAGGATAAGATTGAGACACAAATTTTATAGAGGTTCGGGTGTTAACAAACCTTACTCCTCTCCCTAACTTAGATTGGGTATTCACTAATCTAATTACTTAGATTACAATCTTTGGAGTTTTAACAAGCTCATTCCCAACTAGGTGTTTTATCAAGGCTAACACTCAACCCAAATTTCCTTTGTATTTTGTGGCTCACACAACAACCAATTCCTTGTAATTTGGCTCACACTACCCAATTACAAGACAACTTAAGTGTTTTAAGATTAAGACTTGAACCTTTATACAAAAACAATTAATGAAAGGATTTGATGTAACATCCTCGAATTTTCCACATGCATTATTACACGCATTCCATTTGGACATATTCATTTTATATATGTCATTTACAAGAAACATATGCATATAAAAAGATTTTAGCTAGAACGTGCTCACGAGATAGACTTGCTACCGGTCAGTTTATCATAAAAAGAGCAAGTCGCACGTGTCAAGTTATAAATTATAAGAGAATGACAAGGTATTGAAAATTAATTAAATAAAATGATTAAATTTAAAATAAATGAAATTTGACATAGTAAAATTAATTAAAGTAGACAATTTGACTAGATAGTATTTAAGCACTAAGTACATGTAAATATATAGAGAAAATAATAATAATAATAATAATAATAATAATAATAATTAATTAATTATTAATTATTTAAATTATTTAAAAATAACAGAAAAAAAAGAGTTTAGTCGGCAACTTTGGAGAATAAAGGCAGCTTTGGTCTTTTTGCAACCAGCTACTCCTTCTATTCCTCTCCATTTTTCTTCCAAATTTCTTCCACAGGTGAGTTATTTATACTTTCTTTATTGATAATCATGATTTGAATGTTGTTAGATCATGGTTTAAGTAGTAAAGTGACTATATCAGTTCTAGAATTTTGTTGTGGCAACAGTCAGTTGCTGCTCCATTTTCTTCATGATTAAGACTGATTTTTGAGAAAAACAAAACATCAAAGTTTTAGCTTTGTGTCTTAGGTTCATGGATATATAAATAGTTTTGCATGATTTGGTATCTATAAAAAGATATGGGCATCGGACTGGAATTGGTTCTATTGAGGAACCTAGCTAAATCACTTTTTGTTTTGATTATGTTTCTATATGATAAAGTCAATATTTGAGAAAGCTCAAAACATGAAAGTTGTGGATATATGTGTTATCTATTGTATAAAAAATTTCAATACCAGATTATGGGAGAATATTTAGTTATGGGCAAGAGAGTCATGCCTGTTCCACATTTGAGCTGCCTGTTTAGTTTCTTGGGCAAGTCCAGTCAGTTGTTTGCCAATTGTGAGCTCCTTATAGACATAATCTGTAAATGGTCGAAACATGAAAGTTATAGGTACATGTATTAGCTAAATTTAGGTATAAATTTCACCTCAATATGTTATGTAGGTTGTGAGTTATAGCTTTCACAAGTCAGACTGGTCTGGATGCCAGCCCTGTTTCTGACCAGTCACAATTACCCTACCATATGAGGACTTTAGAGGCATAATGGATGAAAGTTGTCAACATAAAAAATGTTCCATTTTAACATATCTATGTTAAGTTTCATATAAATATGACTTACACATTGTAAGATATGGAGAAGCAAAATTGGTGTCCCAAAACTGCCTAAAGTCAAAAACAGGGCAAAGAACAGAACATGTTTATAAATTGTATAAAATATTCCACAATGGTCCAATTATTATGAAAATTAGATATGTTGTAGAAATACATGTTAGCTTTAATTAGAAATAAGAATCGTACAAATTGGACTAGTATAGAAAAAGTTATAAGCTAATGAATATATGAAGGTCACACTGCCTTTAGACCAAATCCTAGTTAGTGGTCCTTAAAATGTATATTTCAATTTGTTTAAGTTTCACTAAATTTAGTTAGCTACCAATTGACCAAGTATACATTCAATTAGGTCTACAGCATATTGGAGAGCCTCAAGGAAGTGAAAGACAGTAAGTTAGAGGCTCAGTAGCAAAAGAACATATGAGTTTAATTATCGAACGATTTCTTTGGTACGTGTTACGTGTAATGTGATTATTACGTGCTATGTGCAACGTGACTTGACTTACGGCCATATGAATTACGTGATTATTATGGTATGGATATGATATCAAAAGGTGATGAATGACTTAAATACATGGTTATGTTATAGGTTTTTCTTACATGAAGTGATTGATTATTGAATATGTAAATGTGATATAAATGCAAATGTTAAGTAATGATTGTTGCAAAATTCATATGCATATGATTTAAAAGGCGTTGTGACTAGCTAAATGGCATTGTAAAGCAAAAGAAGAGGCCTATGACCCAAACAAATGTTCAAAAGCAAAAGAAAAGGCCTATGGCCTAACAAATGTGCAAATGTTACAAATGATCAAGCTAGCTAGCAAATGCAAA
>CATIWF010058604.1:0-63893 GCA_949630135.1 Balakata baccata | reverse complement strand
TTTATTTAATTTTTCCATAATTTTCCTACAAAACCTCAATTCCTCCTTTTCACAAATTCAACATCAAACACATCACCAAGCTAAAATTTATTCACAACAATCATCCAAACCAACTTAAATTAATGAAAATTTGATGAAAATAATTTTTGGGAATTTTTGTGGAATTTTTATAAATTTTCCATAATTATGGCCAAATTTTTGAAAATTTATTTTGAAGGATTTGTGCCATAAAATGATGAAAATAGAGTTAAATGAAGTGTTTGGAAGTGGAATATAATTTTTGGAATGAATTAAATATTTTTGGTGAATTTTTGGATTTTTGGCCTAATTATTGAAAAACTTATTGGAAATTATAGAATATTATTTTGGTGAAATTGGTGATGGAAAATACAAGAAAATGGGCTAAAGAGATCATAGGAATTTATTTGGAATTTTTAAAGCATTTATTGAATTAATAGAAATTTTTGAGTAAAAAAAAATATATTGGAAAATTTTTTGTCATACCGGAAAGCGTGTTGGGTGACCGAAATTTCAAATTATGCGTCAAATAAGTGTAACGAGAAAATATAATATTGATATGAGAGAGAGCGAAAAGTAGTTGGGAGTTTTATTTTCAACAGAAAATATGATAAAAATGATTTTGTAGTTAATCAGAAATTATTGTTGTTCAGGCGCAATTACAAGACCGGCGCCAAAGGCAGACCAGGGAAAAGAGCCGGCAGATATTAACACACGAAAGTTGAGGTCTGTATAGTAATTTATAATTTTAGCCATTAAATATTTAAAATATGATTTTAATGAAGTTTTGATTTAAATGAGTTTATATGATAAAATAATTTGAAATATTATGGAAATACATATTTGACAAGATTTTGATATTTTAGCTTATATATTAGCATAGACGACAGTTTACAGAGTTATTGACATGTCAATAGGGTTATTGGCCCGGTGGGTTTCCTGTGGCCATGTATTATACTTTACTGCTCGGTGGGTTTCCTGTGGTCATATAATACATATATTCGGTCCGGTGGGTTTCCTGAGACCGTGTGATAAAATTTATTCACATTATTTCTCTGATCCGGTGGGTTTCCTGGGATCATGAAATGATATGTACCCCTCGTTTCCCTGTGATTAGTCTATGATGATTTAATATATGGGCATGACAAAAGATTTTTATGAATTTATGATATTGATGAAAAATTTTATATTTGATATTTTCTATAAATGACTGCTATTATAAATTACTGTACCACTGAGTTGTATAACTCAGCGCGAGAGTTTATTTTTCTCTCGCACAGGTTTTAAGTGAAGATAAAGTGACAAGCATTGTAGATATAAAGTCGCTGATAGTGGACCCTACAATATGGAGCCAAGCAGTAGCAGCAGCCATTCCAAGTGGGTTGCCTTTTCTTTTGTATTTTATTATTATGATATTAGTGTTGTAAAAAAAAAATTTAAATACTCATATACAAGGGAATATAGACAGAGAGTGAGTTTAGAATTATATATTCTTATTTTATATTTTATTCTACTTAAAAAGAAAAATGTTATAGTATTTTATATTATTTACAAATGTTTTGATATTTGGTTTTGTAAACCGTAACACTACTTATCAGTCTGGTATACGATGATGTATACAGAAGGATAAAGGGTGTTACATTCATCAAATTCATAAAAGCTGCAAGCGCATTAGTGAGTCCAAATGACATCACCAAAAACTAATAATGGCCATAACGGGTCATAATTCTATAAAATATATCATCATCATCTCAACGCAGTCAATTACAATTCGGGTTTGCAATTTATTATATACCCGATCAACATACATAATCAACTCAATAGTCCATAATTTGTCCATATTCAACTTCACTAATAACCACCTCACAATTCTATTATAATATCTAAATATATTCTCTAATAATTCTCATAATCATGCATTCCATCAAATTACTCAATAAAATTAATTTATCACATTAATTAAATAATATACTTAAATTTTACAAATAAAATCATATCTCATATTTAAAAATTGTACGAAGGTGTGGTTGGTACTGGATGACTCGATTTAATGAGCCAGAGATTATGTCCAAAAATGTCCGGTCAATGATTGCCAGACTCCGGGGACCAGAAAATTTTCGACGGCGACATAATGGTGATTAGAGGGTACCAACAGTTCCATTAGGATGTGGGGAGTCCAAAAGTACAAGTCTTGTGTCTTGTAAATGACCAAAAATGCCTAGATCTACAAAATTTCCTACGGCTCCAGCAAGAAAACCTGAACTTTGATCAGCCTCCAAACGTCCGTTCTTGAAGCTCAACCGGTGTAGTCCAAGATTTTTGGACCTCCTAAATCCATTTCAAGCATCAAAATCATGAAAAGAGGTCGGAAAGGTGGAGAAACTGTAAGGACAGCCTAACGTCCGAATTTTATGCTACCTTTTTCTACAGTTCCAGCTGGATTTCAGAGAAATAGTCACTAACGTGTTGGAGAGATCGAAAACTACTTGTAGTTGAAATTTTTGTGTTGATTGAAGGTCATTTGGGTGGTGATCGGAAATGAAAATGGTGGTGGAAGGAAGAGAGAGAAAGAGAAGGAGAAGGAGAAGAAGAAGAAGAAAAAGAAAAAGAGAGAGAGAGAGAGTTAACACCATATTTCTAGTCAATGACATTTAAGAGTATTACACTCACCATCAAATGTTGGATAGTTTACTAATTCAATAGATGCTACAAATGGAGCAACTTTATTTGATAAAACTCTTACTCAAGCTAATGATTTAATCTCCAAAGTTGTTGCCAATACTCAGCAATTTGGCACTAGACAAGACTTACCAAGTAAGAAAGTAAATGAGGTAAGTATTCATTCTATTAAACAAAGACTTGACAATCTTGTTTCGATGGTGCAAAAAATGGTAGTAAATCAGCAACAAGTGAAGTTTTATGGAGGTTGTTCAAAAACTGGTCATCCAACTGATATGTCCTGCTCTCCAAGAAGAAGAACATGTGAATACTGTAGGAGGGTTCCATGGTAGCAATATCAGATAAAATATAATCCTTATGCCTCTACATATAATTCAGGATGAAGAGACCACCCAAATCTCAGTCACGAACATACATCTAACAATTTCCATCAATCCGAATTTCAACCAAGACAACCAGCTCCTGCACCTCAACCATCTCAAAAGTCAAGTATATCTTTGGAACAAATTGCGCTAACATTCAACAATTTCAGTAGAGTACTCTTATGTTCCAACAAGAGACCAAATCAACATTCAAAACTAGGAATATCAGATGAGCTAGCTAGCCACTTATTGGAAGATTGAAGAATCAAATTTCTAGAGGTTTACCTTCTCAACCCGAAGTAAATTCGAAGTAGAATGTTAACACAATCTATTGAGGAGTGAAAAAAAATTAAAGGAATCGACAAAGAAGAGTCATAAATATGTTGTAGAAGAGGAAATAGAAAATAAAAGAAAGCTGTCTCAATCAGAAATTCCAGGTAATACTTTGACTAAATCATCTATTATTGTCCCTCCTTCATTTTCCAGTAGATTAGCCAAACTAAAGAAATAACGGCAAGAAAAAGAAATTTTAGATGTTTATCTAAAAGTTGAAGTCATATCCCACTCATTTATTTTGCTATGCAAAATTCTTGAAGACATTATGTGTTAATAAAAGAAAATTGAAGGGAGATGAAAAAAATTCATATAACAGAAAATGTATATGTTGTTCTTTAAAAGTAGTTGTCTCCAAAGTGCAAAGGCTAGGTATATTTACTATCTCTTGCAAACTTGGCAATTTAAAGATCAAAAGAGTAATGTTATATTTATGAACTTCAATTAATGTTATGTCTCACTCTATTTATGCATCATTGAATCTTGGACCATTGAAAGAAACATGTGTAATTTTACAATTTGCTTTTCAATGTGTATCCTAATGGTATTTTAGAAAATATTTTAGTTCAAGCAAATAATTTGGTTTTTCCTGTTGACTTTCGTGTAATTGATATGAATGAAGATAATTTCTCTAATTTAATTTTAATTTTGCTAGGAAGACCATTTCTTAATATATCTAGGACTAAGATTGATGTGTCTAAAAGGACATCTACTATAAAATTTGATAATGAAATTGTTGAATTTAATATTGATGATTCCATGAGTAGCTCAACTGATGTTCATTCTATTTTTGCCATAGTTATTATTAACTCTTTTTGTGATGCTTTACCTATATAATAGAAATAATCTCATTATGTCACATGATTATCTTAGTAAACATGTCTGAATTAAAACTTTTTCATTTTGATTAATACCATTTACAATATTATATTGGATTAGGCATGCCTTTATAATTGCAATTGTACTTCAATATATTATATACATAGTTATTACTTAATTTTAATTACCAGAATAATCCACTTATGGTTTGCAAGTTCCATATTTATCATTTAGATACCAATTGTATCAAAACGTCAAACATGTCTTAATTTATATACGAGACATGTTATCTAAATCCACATGTATTATTATAATTAATAATAAAAGCAAGAATAACCGACCCACAACTCAGATTTTTAGTGTTTTATCTAATATGAGTTTTGTCTTCTTTTTTGTCAACTCCATAATTTACTATCTGCAGGCTCTAGATTTTACGTAAGAGAAATTCATGTTAAACTATTTTTAACTTAGTAGTATTTATAAATTTTCAAGTTTTCTCAGACGATCACACATATGCGTGGCATATCACTAGTACAAAAAATATTATAGGCAGTAATTGTACAAAAAAAACTGCTGCTTAAAAAAATATGGCGGTAATTTAGGAAATAATCTTAAAGTATATGCAGCTTATTATGAAAGAACCGCTGCAGGTATTTCATGTAGCGGTTTCTTGGAAAAACCGGTGCATAAAAGCCAGTGTTATATGTAGCGGTTTCTTGAGAAAAGCGGTGCATAAAGTCTTTTTTAAATTCCCTGCTCCTTCCATCCATTAAAACCTAAAACTAATTCAAGCATATCTCCTTCTTTAAGTAGCCCCTTCTTCCCGTAGCCCAGAAGCTCTTAATGTCATTCCCTTCTTCGTCTTGCCCAAACTTGACGCTGTCGTGACAAGATCGATTCTTTGCCAGCACCTCCTCTACTGCTTGACAATGAAATCGTCATATGCAGGTCCACTCTCTACTTGTAACTTCCAGTGGATCTCCACCATCTCCTCTGTGTATGCGTCTCTCTCTCTCTCTCTCTCTATATATATATATATATATATGTGTGTGTGTGTGTGTGTGTTAATGATTATATCGAAACTCATTGTATGGCTAGATTTTGAATTCACGGAGTCATATGTCTTGATTTTATATTTAATTTCAATTTTTAGTGTTTTGATGCTGACTAAAAACACTGTGATTCATAAATCTTTCCTTGTTGCATTTTAGAACTGTGATTTCTCTCCGGCGCTACTCTGCTGCAATGGCTTCTATCTGAACTCTTATTTACCTTTTGGTCTTCAATTTTTTGGGTAATTTAGGTTTGCGTCAGTGATGATGGTTGGCTCGCATAGACAGGTCAGTAGCTATTTTTGTTTCCGTAGCAAATTTGGTTTGTTTTCCTTATTTTTAGTGCCTATGCTGTGAATACTTCAATTTTCCCTCATATGGTTAATATCTCGTCTTCCTTAGTCTTTTGCTAACTATGTTGTTTTATTCATAAGCTCTTAGGTTCTAGTTGTACTGCTAAGGGGGCCTAATTGTCATATCAATAATTGTTTAAGAACAAGAATTTTCAAATTCTTACCCAACTTGTCTAACGCAGTGAATCATGTGGTGCATCGGTCAAAAGGAGTGGTACCAATCATGCGTATTGGTTCAATTGATTATTTTGCAGTACTGTAACTATGGCAGATGTTCTAATTCTTTTGGACTTGCTTGAAGCATAATGGTTTTAGAATGATAAATAGGTTTTTAATATACCAACACAAATGTAAGTTGTAGTTGCAAAGACATGCCTTTTTATGCTTTCGCATTTCTTTACAGTCATTGATTATAAAAGCAAAACTGGAAATTGTATTTTCTAGAGTTATTTGCACTTTGAGCTTTGGAATCATTAGTTTTATTTCTTTCTTTATGCAGCTATATTATTTTGAAGATCGTGGAAATCTCCATGTTGCATTAAGGTCTGAGCTCACTCCATCCCTTGCAAGGTTGGTGATACAAAAAGGGTACTGAAAATTATGTTCTAGTATTTTTGGCTTTTGATTTGAAATACAAACGCTGTGTTCTTTTACACCGCTTTTTCATGTTTATCTGATTATTGCTTTCTATATTTACACTTTTGATGTATAAAAACCTTTAGTTTTTTATTTATTTGCTTATTATTCTAGGTGCGGATCCCAGAATTTGATCCCCATGTTTTTTTTTGGTTCAGAAAATCAGTATCCCTCCCAATGAAATGGTTTACAGTTGTACCGTGCTGGAGATGTGAAAGAATGACAAGGGGTCGTCGTGAGCATTTCCAATGGAATATGGACATTATTGGTGTTCCCGAAGTCACAGTAAGTGCTTTAATGTGTCTTTTCTTTCCAAGGATTACCCTGTTTGGATGGTAGTCTTTCTTTATCTGATTAAATTATCATAACAACTATATGTGCTTATATCAATTACAATGATGCAAGATTTTCTTATAAGTTAGAACTTTTCTAGCTGTGTGCATGTTCACTAGCCCTGATATGCAGACACGTGCACACAGTTATCCACCCCTCTTCCCTTATTATAGACAGCTTTATTAAGCTCTCAAGAGGTCCCTTTGAAGTTTGAAGCGTAACCTTTTTATTTGCTCCAACTGTAGTGATGTATATAAGTTGTTTGAAACTTTGGTCTTTCATGTCTCTTATGTTTCTCAGCCAGGCATACTTTTTTAAAGTTTGCCTCGATTTATTTTATAGGCTGAAGCAGAACTTATTTCTGCAATTGTCACATTTTTCAAGCGGATTGGAATCACAGCACCAGATGTTGGATTCAAAGTTTCTAGTCAAAAGGTATTGCATTTTTCCTTTAAAGGAATATGGAACAAAGGTTTAATGTGATGACGTTTATATGTTTTCTCTCTATTAATATTGGTTTTTGATGTTTTATTTAAACTATTTAATAGTTCTCATAAAAATGAAAAAGGGTTGTCCAATTGCATGAGGCTTCACACATTATGGCCTTCAGGGAGAGTGAACTGTATTTTTCTTATCAGGTTCCCTTAAAAGGACATGGTTTAATTTAGTCTTGTTCTAAAAAGAATAAAGCTCTTACCTGTTGCCTATAATCCTAAGCCTACAATTAATTCTAATATCAACAGTTAAAATTAAAATCCCTTCCCCATAAGTTATATCTCATTATAACTTATAATAACCCTAAGAGCATTGTAAGCTAGTTATTATAAAAAGTTGAAGGAAGAAGCCGCTAATAGCAAGATTTTGGATAAAAAAAAGAAATAAATAAGAGTTTTGTATGTGTTGATGAAGTCATTCATTTATCTCTCTGTGTGACCGTATTCATATTTGGTTAGTGACTGATCCTAAAAGTAGAAAGGTGGTTGGTAAGATTTTGGATACAAAATAAAAAAAAAAAATCAATAAGATATTATTATTTGTTCTCAGATTACCATTTGAGCTGATGTTTTACACCCTGCAGCTGAAACCTTAAGCATTAAATTGTAGCTTTTTGTAATCCATTGTATCTTTTACTATTGCAGGAATAAAAATTATTTTTAAGGCATTTTTGCTTTGGAGCCTACCACTGTTATTATGAAATATTTCCTTGAACTTGATTCATGTTTTCATTCACGAATTTATCCAAATTGATACAAAATTTTAGAGACTCTGGAAGGGCTAAATGAATGACATATTGGAACCATGCTATATCATAACCCAAATGCATACAAAAATAATGGAAAAGGATATACAAGCAGTTGGTTGCCTTATTATTAATAAATATAAAATTTGCCCTGATTAATGTAAATTTTGCCTCATTACATGCATGTATGCTTATGTAAAATTTGACTTATTTGTAGTGATCATAAATTTATTAGGGAATTAATAATTTTTTCTATGTGATTATTACCCATTAATAATGTTCTGTTAATTATAATGGATATCCCCATTACTGATGTTATTGTCGCAGCAACAATAGTTGTAACCGGTCGGTGCATGGGTCCTCTACTACCCTCATCTGTGACCATTCATTAGCTAGGTCCTATATTTTTATTTGCCCATTTGTAATGTCATTAATGATGTAATTATGATTTATTGAATGAACGTTGTAATAGATTAATTGATCAATTGTTAATATTTATAATATATTTACTTTATGATTCATTTCAAAATAAATATTTGTATTTTAACTAAGTGAATATGAAGAATAAAAAATAAATATTTAAAAAATAATATAAATTGAATTATATATATAAAAGAACAATAGGCAACGGTTCTTAGTAAAAAAACGTTGCATAATATTAGTTCATATGAAGCGGTTTTTTAAGAAGTCGATGCATAAATTTTAACTATATGCAGTGGTTGTGAAACCGCTGCATATAACTCAAGCTCAGATGTGATGCCTCAAAATTGCTAGATTTAGTACTGCTCTGTAATAAGAAAGTTATATACCAATATACATGATCATTATGTTTTATTAATAACATATCTCAATTATTAATGTAACTTACCATATCATGTGTTTACTAATTATACCATATTAATACATACAATATATTCATAATACATCACTTATTCATTTATTATTCTATTTCAAATAATATTTAATTAATTTCCATATTTCATTTTATAATTTATTAGCCTAAATCTTATTTCCGGACTATCCGAATACGAGGTGTGAAGTAGAGTCACTCCCAAATTTTAAACCATTCTATCCACTATAATCTCAAGTCAACAGCGCTTCTAGAGCTTAAGTCACCTTGACTGAGTATAACAATATCTATGTATAAGTAGGATTAAAGGCACTCCCAAAGTTTAAAACACAATGTCCTTAAGAATCATATATGAGTCGGTACTGTATGTTCTCTTTAATTGTGCATAATCTATCCTAAGTTAGTCCATAAGCAGATAAATAGGCAATTAATGCCATAACTTATTTATTTACATTAACATAATTACATGTTGACAATTTATTTCAAAATCATGTAATAAAATGATATTTCATCATATATTAAGCACCCATCAATTTCATCCAACTTTCAACACATGTTATATATTTTATTTATTAAACATTACTCAATAATCATAAATATGCCATAATATACAATTTCATCGTTTTAAAATATGAATTATGTCATACACACACAATCATGCATTTAGACAAACTAGAATGCATATATGTACAAACCTCTATAGAGCTTTACAAAATTCAAGATTTTGGCACTTGTCTACCCTCGGGGTTCTTCAACTTGTTGTGAGTCTAATTTGAAAATATAATTGATCAATACATTGTTAGAATATTTGTTCTCAATATGGTTTTAAACAAATAATTAAAGTTTCTCTTAAGTGACAATGTGACCTTTTAGGACTATTAACTCTATAACTTTGTTTATACTTGTTCAATTTATGTGATTCTTATTTCTAATTACATTTAACATATAATACTACAACATATTACAATTTCAAAATTTTTGGAGCAATGTTGCCATGGTTTGTGCCCTTAGACAATTTTAAATCACAAACTTTAAAAATTTCATATCTTGTAACGTGTATATTATATTATTGTGAAACTTTTTAGGCACTTAGAAACGATAATATTGAACATTTTTCATATTTACCATTTTTACCAATCTAGTTTTTAAGATCCTTAATTAATAGGGACAATGTAATTGATCCAACATAAAGCAACAACTCGACGAGTGCCCCTTTTATGTTCATAACTCATAACATACACAACCTATTAGGGTAATACTTCTATAAGAGTTTAGCTAAGACGTAAAACTAAAACTTTTATATTTTAAACTTTGATTAATTCAATCTACAAAAGCTCAAAAAATGAGAACTAAGTTATTGGAGCTGCACAGATACAAAGAAGTAGCTCAATCAAAGGAACATCTATAATTCATTTCACTATAACTCAAACTATACAAGAGAGTATAATATGAAATTTAGTTAACAACTAGAACACACATAGAGCTATAACTTTTCTGTTTTGAGCTTCCTTTAATTCGGCCCTTAAAATAATCAAAACAAGCAAACACAGTAGAGTATTATAATGAAATTGAACCTAAACCAGTATCACTCAAATAAAGATTTCTCTACATGTACAACAAATCTAAGAAAACCCTTTTGAAATACATAAGCAATATAGCAACAAGTTTCATGCTTAACACTTCTTCAAATTTGGCCTCTATGATCATCAAAATCGGAGTGAAACATACTGGCTCATACACATTCTAACAACTCGAAACAACACAAGAACAATAAAGAAAAAATTACTTACCAAAAACAAATTTATTTGGAGTGAATTTGATGTAAATCTTGAGTGAAAAAAAAGAAGAAAAGGGGTTGTTGGGTGGGAGGAAGAAGAAGAATAGAAATGAAGTTGAAAGAAATGTGTAGAAGCTTAATTGTTGTTATAAGCCAATTTCCCTACCGCCTTAGCCATTTGTTCCTGTCCTTTTTTTTGTTGGCTTTTTTTTAATTCTTTTTCTTTTTTTTCTTTCCTTTCATTTTTTAATTAATTTAATTTTTTAATTTAGTAATTTATTCAATTTTATTCCTAATGCCTTTTATATGTTTTCTGTGTATATCATTTACACACTTATTTTAACTAAACCCTAATTAGGGGCATTACACTTTTGTACAGCCAAATTCTAATTTGGGTGATAAAGGTGTAATAGAGGTCACAATTGACAGGAATTTTACTTAAATATGTAAAAAATAAATAAATAAAAATTTACCAAAATATGTTGACCAAAAATATATTTCCCTATATATGTTATTTTGTGCAAGCTGGAGGGGGTTGGTGTCAGATTAACATAAAACGCTACTCAAAGTAACGATGTGTGTGAGCATAAAATTACTAGTTATAGTAGCAATTATAATGTGGAATCGTACTTGACTTATTACAGCCTGCAAAAGATGGGTGAAGGCAAACTTTATATCGTTAGTAAGACTAGCAATTCACACAAAACACTAGTCTAACTAGCGATTTGCGTTGGCCTGTGACTCCCCAAACTTTTTAGATATAGGCTACTGGTGCAGGGCTAGCAGTGGAGGTTAGAAATCGCTACTTTAACTAGCAATTTTAGTACTTCTCACCAGGATAAAAAAAAACCCACTCAGAGCTCAAATGCTCCATTTCAAACTGCCATCTCTAATTTGCAATTGAAATTTCACTTCTCTTAAGTGTAATAGTTGATTGCTTTTTTCTATTTTTTTTATTGCAATTTTATTTTTTTATTGCAATTTTTGTTGTATTTTGCAGTTTATTTTTTCATAAAGAAAAAGAGGAGAAAAAAAAAGAACGAGAAGAAGAGTATAGGAAAAAAGGATAAAATAATTGTGTGAGAATTTTTTTTAAAAAAAAGTTGTGGGAAGTGTATAAGTTTCGTGAGTTTTTTTTTTAAAATTTTTAATATATTTTTTAAAATTTATACTTATTTTTGTTTTATTTAAATGCATATTATTAGTAATAGTAAAAAGAGGAGAAAAACGTAAAGAGGCAATTTGAGGTATGTAGCATTTTTTTTGATATTTTATTTTATATGTGCATTATATGATATATTTTTTGCGTAATTTTTGCTTGTTATATAATATAATATTATATGTTTATTTTTATTGTTTATATAATATGCATGTAGTACTGCAAAATATGTAATATGTATGCAGTTATATAATATATATGTAGTTATTTACTGTAAAATATGTAATATTTGTATAGTTATATAATATGTATATAGTTATTTACTGTAATTTTAAAAAGATATTTGTTTTTAATCCATATAGAATAAATTTATCGTGTAAACTTATTATCTACTTCTATAAAATGTATAATATTCCATGACATAGTTTGTCTTTTTCTAAAATAATTACATAAAAAAATAAATTGGCTGTAATTAATTTCTTTTTGTAAATAGCAAAATAATATTAAAATAAATTTAAATCAATTAAGGGGTATATAATATGTGTATTTATTTATGAATCATAAATCACTTAATGATTTGTGCATTTAATTTTAAATTTAATAGAGAAAAATTAACTTTTTAACCAAAATTGAATTTTTTGTAAGTAGTCAAATTTATTTTTTGAAACCGAAAAAAATAATTTTTGTAAATAATCACTTTCTTTTAAATAGCAAAGTAAAAAAATTGTTTCATATTATACTTTGGAATGCACAATAACGAGTTATGAAGAGATGATCCATATATATTTTTGTTAAAAATATTTTATGAAATATATATCTCTTTTTAAAAAAAAGTTTGATGAGTTTTATTTTTAGAATTCTTGATAATGTGTTACATATTTTAAATATTAATTATAATTTTTTACTTTGTAGTATATAAATATGATAAGTTTACCATGTATTGTTGCTTACTGGATCAGAAATATAATTTAGAATCAATGCAGTATTTATTATGAAAATAGATTCTCAAAAATGATAAGGAGCAAAGATAGATTGTATATGTAAGAACTTATAGAAAAAGTAAGGAATGCAATGAGAATATATAACATTCTCAGGACTATATTGAAAATTATATATAGGAGTCCTAGGTTATTGATAGAAGGATATGTGAAATTTGGATGTATTGGCATATGGGATGATGATGACATGATTATGGTATACGAGTATCATGAAAAATATGGCAATTGCTTGAATTATATTGAGTTGTATATTGAAACTAAAGAAATGGTAATAAACTCGAATGATGTTATTGGGCCTTCTAATGTACATGAAGAATATGAGAATGAAGAGGTGGAAGATGATGAATGTGAGGGAAATAATGATGAGGTTGCTAATGATGATTCTGATATTGATGAATATGATAAGATAGAAGAAGATGATGATGATGATGGATATTAACATAGGCAACTCCTGTTAGTGATTCCAGCTATGGATATTTTGGGGGTATTGAGCTTGATCTAATGCATGTTAATCCTTATGCAGAAGACAATAGCATGCCAATATGGGACACATCAAAAGAGTTCATTAAAGGAATGATTTTTCATTCTAAAGAAGTTGTACGGGCAGCAGCAAAGGAGTATTCTTTGCGTCAAAATTAAGAGTATATAACTGAGGTTGCAAGAAAAGATACTTTTGTACTTGTATGCAAAGAGTGATAGTGGTTGCAAATGAGCGATAACTAGGTATATTGGCCCTCACAGTTACACTAGTTTTAGTAGGTCACAAGACCATAGACAACTGGATTAACAATTGATATGCAGCTACATTAAGGATGTTCGGGAGGCACCACATATCAAAATTAGTGCATTAATGGCTATCATCCATAAAACATTCAACTATACGCCTTCTTACAAGAAAACATGGCTCGCTAAACAGTTAGCCATTAGTAAGTTTTTTAGAGATTGAGATGAGTCATATCAAAAACTCCGTCAGTGGATGGTTATTGCTATTGGAGCTAATCTTGGCTCCTATTATGTAATTGAAGACGAGACTCATTATATTCAAAATTGTCTAATACATCATGTCGTATATTTGAAAGGAGGTTCTGGACATTCAGACTTTGCATTGAAGGCTTTAAATGTAACATCTTTGATCGTCCCTATATGTATTATTACACATATTCTATTAGAACATATTCATTTTATATATGTCATTCACATAAAACACATGCAAAAATATGTATTTTGGATTGAACATGTTCGCGAGATAGACTAGTTATGTATCGCATTATTTTAATGTTATTAAGTCGTATGTGTCTAATTATAAATTAAATAAGGGTGACAAGGTATTAGAAATAAAATTATTAAATTGAAATAAATAAAATTTGACATAGTTAAATTAATTAAATTAGACTATTTAATTAGATAGTATTTTTGGCATTGACTAGGTACATGTAAATATGTAGACGAAATAATAAAAATAATAAATAAATGAGTAAATGAATAAATAATAAATAAATAAAATAAGGACATAAAAGTAAAAAAAAAAAAAGAAACAGTCAAGGGGGGATTAAGAGTTGCTTAAATCTGTCTCATTTTTTTTCTTTCTTCCACCGAGAAGTCTTCTCCATATTTCTTTCTTTCTCTCAACTTTTTTCCAATAGCAAGGCCAAGGAAAAGACAATCTGCAAGTTATTTCATCTCCATGATTTGCTAGCTTTAATTCATGATTGATAGATTATGATTTAGGGCGTGCAAACCACTTGGTTACCATGGTTGAATTGCTTGAATTATGTTTTCATGGCAATGTATTTGGGCTTCGTTTTCTTTATATTAGAGACCGAATCTGAAGAAGCTCAAAACATTAAACTTGTAGATTTATGTCTTACGTTTATGGATATGTAAATATTTTTGTAAGATTTGGTGTCTATGAAAAGATATCGGCATCCGACTGAGACTGGTTCGGGTAAGAACCCTAGATGAATCACCTAATGTTTTGATTCCTTTTCAAAATAATAGAGGCCATATTTGAGGAAACTCAAAACATAAAAGTTGTACTCCCCTGTGTTATCTAGATTTATATTAAATTTCATGATCTTATTCCTAGTGTTTTTTGAGTTATCGTAAAGAGAACCATGGTTGTTCCTTACTTGAGCTATGTAATTAGTACCTTATATAGGTTTAGCAAATTTGTGGCCAATTTTGAGCTACTTCTAAACTGAACTGGATAAATGTTTGAACATAAAATTTTAGAATTATGTCTTAACTACATTTTGGTGAAAATATCATCTTAATATGTTATGTATATTATGAGTTATGACCTTAACAAACAAGACTGGTCCAGTTGTCATGCTATTATGGGTTAGCCATATGTTCCTCATTATTTAAGGTCTTTAGAGGCAGAACTGGTAAAAGTTAAGTTAAAAATGTTCCATTTTGGATTATCTAAGTGCTTACGAAGTTTCATTGTAAGATAACCTACACATTGTAAGTTATCAATTTTTAAAGCTGCTGACTTCAAACTACCTTATGGCAGAAAACATAACACATTTTGCAATTTCACCAAAAATTGTACAATACTCTAAAAATTCTGAAACTGTAATATATTATAGCCTTACATGATAGATTTTATT
Source organism: Balakata baccata (assembly GCA_949630135.1). NCBI lineage: Eukaryota > Viridiplantae > Streptophyta > Magnoliopsida > Malpighiales > Euphorbiaceae > Balakata > Balakata baccata. The sequence continues at coordinate 48,672 of CATIWF010058604.1, read as the reverse complement.
AGAAATAAGAATTATACAAGTTGGACAAGTATATAAAAAGTTATAAGTTGGTCAATCCCTAAAGGTCACACTACCACTCCAAAGTAAACCCTAATTAGTTGTTTAAAGCATGCATATCAACTTGTTTAAATTATATTAAGTTCATTTAGCTATCAATTGACTAAGTATACATTCAATTAGGCTCACCATAGATTGGAGACCTCCAAAGAAGTGAGAGATAATAAGTTAGATGTTCAATATCAAAAGAAAATGTGAGTTTAATTATCAAACGTTTTCTTTGGAATGTGTGATTATCGCATGCTACATGCAATGTGACTTGACTTGCTATTATATGAATTATATGATTGCTATGGTATGACTATGATATGAAAAAGCAAAGAATGACCTGAATATATGGTTGCATTATACGTTTTCTTACATGAAATGATTAATGATTGAATATGCAAATGTGATACAAATGCAAATGTTGACCAATATTTGATTGCAAATTCATATGAATTTAAAAGGCATTGTGACTAACTAAATTGCATTGTAAAACAAAAGAAGAGGCATATGGTCCAAACAAATTATCAAATACAAAAAAAAAGGCTTATGACCTAACAAATGTGCAAATATTACAAATGATCAAGATAGCTAGCAAATGCAAATGTTCATATGAAAACCTGGGGCATTATTTGTTTAACCTGGTCACAACATAAAGAAAATGACAAAGCATAAGTATAAACAAATGACATTGATTATATGTTTTAATATTATTTATATCCATATGACATTGATGAATGAAATGAAATATAAAATGCATGATGAGTATAAATATTAATTGTTATTTGTTATTATGAATTGTTTAGTACTTTAGAAATCTTTTGAAGGTCATTATCACTGAGCCGCAACTTATTAAATTGCATTATATTTTTCAGAAAGAGACGAATAAATAGCTCATTTTATAGCGCATATAGAAGACATGGAACAAAAGTCTTCGGTCGAGCCTCACCACTCTCTCTCTCCTTGCTTTCCACATGAGCATGAAATCATATCATATATATTTTGGATTGAATGTCTTCATATGCATAAATACAAAGAATTGGTAATGATATGTGTAATTAGCCTAAACTTGTAATTTGAAATACTTAGACACAATGTTTGAGTTACTAACATATGTGATATATTTTGTTTATGGTCAAATACATGATGTTGATTTGCTAAATTGTTGAATGATACAATATGATACAATGATATTATATATATATATATATATATATATATATATATATATATATATTCCTCCACTTTGAACAAGATCTTATGTCTTATTTGTATGCCATGTATGATAATTTGACAGAAGAGTATAATAAGTAAAAGTATAAGGTGTTACATTAAATGTTGTAGGCCAGTATTGTATATGGATGAAATATTTTTATATGGCAAATACATAAGGTATTTACTGATTGCCTTCGGATTGGATGGAAATAATAAGGTTTTTCCCGTTGCACTTGTCATTGTTGAAAAAGAGAATAAAGACAATTGGAGTTGGTTCATGAACAACATCAGGCTATATGTGACCCAAATGAAGATATGTATGTAATAAGTGATCGTGATGCTGGAATAATCATTGCAATGCGACATGATTGGTGGAAGATATGTGCTCACCGTTATTGCATTTGCCATGTTATCGGCAATTTTAATAAAAAATTCAAGAACAATCAATTGAAGGAGTTGCTTAAAAAAGCATGTCATCATTTTCCCATTAAATACATTCAAATTTATAGATAACCCATCTATAATTTAATAAATCATTATTGTTTATTTGTGTTATTTGTATAGGGCATGAAAACCAAAAAGGAAAGTTTAAAAGGGTGATGAATAGCATATATGAAGTTGAGTTGGCAACCAAGAAATGGAATGAAAGTATACCTTTACATTTGTGTACTCGTTCACATGACAAAGGAAAGCGATACGAGAATATGACTACCAATATTGCTAAGTCGGTTAATGGCATAATCAAATTGCAAGGCATACCCATCACTTTTTTAGTAAATGGGTTGTTTAAAAAAATTTGTAGATTTTTTGGATCAAAGATGATCAAAATATATGAAGGAGATTGTAGATGGAGCTTTGTATTGTGAAGACTAGCAACAATTATTGAATAAGAGGGTAGTCAAGGCAAAAGGTCATTCTGTTAAGGCTTATGATAGAGCATATAGGATTTTCTCTATCATTACAGCTTATAACAACAGCAAACGGAAAGGAGGAAATGAATAGTTTGTTCATTTGCTTGATTGTACATGCACATGTGGAAAATTTTAATCAGCAAAGATACCTAGCTCCCACACAATTGCTGGTTTTTTGAGCAATGTAATCCATTATTTTCAATTTATTGCTCCATATTATACTTTGGAATGCACATCGAAGAGTTATCAAGTTGGCTTTATACCTCTGGGTCATCTTGAATATTGGCCACCATATTATGAGTTGCCTTTAATTCCAGATGCTACTACGATTCGGAAAAAGAGTCATCCAATGACATCAAGAATAAAAAGCAAAATGGATTGGAAAGTCACATATAAGCATGGATATACTTGTAAATTTTGCGGTAAACCTGGATATAATATGAAAAATTGCCTGCATAGTAGAAGTCATATTGTTAATGCACGAAAAAAATGATCATAAGATGTTTTATGTACCTATACAAGGCAACATTATATTTGTAATCAATGTGTTATGCAGATTATTGTATGTTACTTTTTATATTTAATTGGTAATACGTTTACTTTAATTTTAGTGTATTATGAGATATTACGTGTATCTATGTTTGTTAACAGTATATTTATATTCAATTTGCTATGCAGATGTTTTTATTTTACTTTCTAGGTGATATATTTAGAGCAACTAGCATCATTGGAACCTAGATGATGATTTTTCAATATCCCTTGGATCCTAATTAGCATAAAAGTGAATTTGTATATAATACTATGAATAATGAGTGGTCATTTCGTATACGACAATCTAAAGTTCTTCGTGAGGAAGATAGAGAATATTTGATAGCAATCCCTCATGCAAATGTAATTAATATGCCAAGATCAAATATATATGAATTACATAAAGCATTATTTCAGATCCACGAAAAGAACAATTGCATAAAAATTTGTTTGAATAGATATTATTTTAATCACTAGGCTAATGGGTTTTTAGAAGAAGGTGACATCTATCAATATCATTTGTTCAGATCCTTAGTGAGAACCTCATATTGTATGTCTGGCATTTATATGTCAGATAATGATAACTAATATTAGAAATATTAAGTTTAATTGCACATTGTTGTTAAAATGATAGTTTATTCCAATAACATAACGAATCAGTACAAATTGATAAATATTATTCTTCATCAGACATTTCATAATTTGAAGCAAATTTATAATTATTAATAGCATTGTACACCTCTAATTCAATACATACTCTACCAACTATTGCCGCTTGGTCTTTAGCATTTCGTAACATATAGAACCTACACCTATGAAGTAACATTCGGTTATTCTCCTTACAAATCTTCTTAATTGCAAGGTCATAATCAAAAATATTTTTCTGAGTCATTGTCAATGAATAATATTTGACGATTGGGACTAATAGTGAACACAGACCTTGCACTAAACCTTTAAATTCTTTGAATCTAAAACATAGGCCAGCATAATACTCTCTCTGATCAGTATATGTTTCGCTTTCATAATCATCGTTAAATGCTAGAAAAATCCAATTGTTACTTCTATTGCTTCCAGAAAATTCAGTCATATTAAGTTGTTTTGTGTTATGATCTATTACCAGCACAAACTTTGAATTTAAACACAAATCATTATTACATGCAACAAAAAATAATGGTGTTGTCAAATCATTATTATTGTAGTGTTTGCTTATTCATGTGTATGTACATGCGAACAGTAATTATGTATATTGTGTTGTCAAATCATTTTGTTAGTACAATGTCTGCTTATTTTTTTAACAGTCATGATGTTTTTTGTTGTGTTGTCAAATCATTAGTGTCAAATATTGTCATCAGTGTTAAATATTTGAAATATTATTAATGTATGTAAACAGTAACAATAAAATAATATATGACAAAAGTGTTAGTATATGTCAAGATTTATTCTTTTCTTGAGAGTGATTGAAATTTTCTGGCCATTGAACTGAGTATTGTGAAAAGGTAGAAATTGATGACGGAAATTGAAGAATAGGTCCTTGTTTGTTTTTTAATTTCTGCTTCTTCTATTCTCTTTGCTCTAGTGTGTTTCTCTTTAATTTTTCTTCAGAGATTGAATGAGTTTTGAAAGGCAATTAATCGGGTCTTAAGAAATTGGATGTAAATTGCCGAATTTGAAGATTAATTGGTGATGAGTTTTTGAACAAGTTTCTGATTTGGGATTTTTCATTACCGAAATTGATCAAAATTGGTATTGGGTATTTGATTGAGTCATAAGTTTGAAATTTTACAGATTGGGTGTTGCAAAATGGGATTTTTGATTGATGGGTTGTGAAATTATTTGCTTTATTGGAGATATATAGTCATTTGCATGCAATGGCTTGAATTGAATTTTGAAATTAATTGAGAAGTGCCATTATTTTTCTCCAGTTGGAAAGACAAGGGACAAATAATGTTGGGTGTTGTTCCAATACCAAGTCTTTTAAATTCTCAGGTTTGGTAGGAATTGCTATATCTTAAATCCGATTTTGTTTGCCTTGAGTTTTTGTTGAGACTTGATGTCAGAGGTTGAATAGTTGCTGAGAACTTTGTTAATGTACTTAGGGCTAATTTGTTGAATTGAGATCAAGGTTAGACCATTTCAATCTATGGAAGGAGAAGCTTGCCCATAGAAAGAGTTAGTGCGAGGATGATCGACTGTGTGGATCAATACATAAAGATTTTTTTTAACCTTACTGGTCTACCGCCTCCACAGTAGCCGAAGTTTTAAGGGGAGTAATTCTAATTTATTTTTGCTTTTTTGATGTATTTTGTTATGTTCCTACTTTAGGGACAATGTAGGATGTAGGTGTAGGGGAGTGATATTTGAGCCTCATTTTGAAATTTCTACTTTTGCTGCTTAAATTCAGATCGTGGATAACTGTATAATATTATATTATGATATTTAAAGTAGCTAATATAGTTGAAAATTCTTTTTTGCATATAATTTGTCTAAATTTTGTACTTTTATAGAGTTTTAAACTCATTAATTCGAAAAATAGAAGAGTAGTAGCCAATTTATATTTATGATTTTAAATTTTTAATGAAGTTTGACAAAAATTGCAAGATGATTATACCATTTTATACCCAATTTAAGGAAGAATTTTTTAGCCTAATTTTAAGCAAGTAATTTTAGCTTGTTACAATTCTTTTTGAGAGAATTCATTATTAGTTGGAAATACTTGAATATGCTATAGAATTTTGTTGAGCTATATATTGAATTTCTTATTAAAATAATATGGGTATTTGATTTTTTTTTTTTTTGGCAGTGATCAAAAGATTTGGTAAACATAATTCAACTATTTGAAAAATTTTGCATATTTGTTCTTTAAAAAAAAAAAAAAGAAGATTTGTTTTAAAAATGAATTTACAAATAATGGGCAAGAGTATGCATGGCACCCCTAAATGAGTGTAATACGCTTTTTGAAAATCCAAATTAAATATATTAATAGGGAAGCGTATTACTGTTTAAAGAAAATATGTAAGTTTCTTTTCAAAATAAATAATAATAATAATAATAATAATAATAATAATAATAATAATAAAATGGATATTTTTGCAGAAGATTTTAAATTGTTATTTTGTTTACTCTTTTTTTTTTTCTTAATTTATATTCCAAAACAATTTTCTTTTAAACTCATTGATTTTTTATTTGAGTTCAACTGAGTAATAGAGATGAAATGAAATGGCAAGCTTATGGTTCATTTATTTCTAATATTATGGATTATGAGTGATTAAAATTTTTGCTTAAACACTTGAGTGAATCGAGTGAAATTCTTAGAGATGATGTTAACTAAATCTTGCATATTTTTTAGAAACATTGAAACAATGTTAGATTAATTGAAAATTTTATGTTGTAAATATTTATTGTGCTATGAAATATTCTTATTTCAGTTATTAATTTGGTTTAGCTTCATAGTTTACAGAATTTCCAAAAGGATGACTCAGAATAAGGAATAATTTTTATTTGAGGATGGAAAATTTTGATAAATATCAAATTAAATGTATATTTTATGTTTAATTCTTCCATATTTAAAATAAATATAACTTATAATGCATGGATTAATGTTCTATTTTGTTTTTGTGAATGATATTATCAAAAGCGAAAGTAATGAGCTAAAAAAGGAAGATTTTAAGGAGATAATTAAAGAAAAAAAATCCTAACTGCCAAACTATCGGCAATTTATTTAAAGAAAAGAGTTTCATACCTAAAGGATAAAAAGAAAAGAGACGATATTCTGTCCAAATTAATTCCGATTTTCTTAAACATTTTCTCTTATTTATCTTTTTATATTATTGATCTTGTTACCTATTTAGTATATTTAATTTTGATTTAATTCTTTTAAAATTTTAATTCTTATTTAGTCTAGGATTCCTCTCCTTAAAATCTCTAGTTTTCATTCTCTCTTTTTTTTTTTTAGCCTTAGTTTTTAGTCATGTGTGGCTAATTTCTATTTTTCTAGTCAAGGTTGTCAAATATTGGTATTAAATAAATTGTGAGAATTTGTTCTTCATCTATTTTCTATTTTAAGTATTTGAATATTTTATCCGTATTTAATTTATTCACTTGAATAAATTTTAGCTATTTGGGTCTTTAAATCCGCAATTGTTTAATTGATCTAATAGAGTAATAAATCAATACTCTTAATGAAATTAAATTGTTAATAGAGTATTGATAGAAATATTCAATTTATTTTAAATAAATGAGCTTGTGTTTTACCGAATAGAACAATCTAAATCTTAAGAGTTTGTTTAAGGTTGATTGCTAAATAAGGTTTAAGTATAGATCTTTATTACTTAACTTACAAGTAAAGAAAGTCAAAATATTAGAGCTTATCAATATTTATAACCAATTTATTTAATTTGAAAAATTATCTTTTTATTCAATAATGAATATATTTAAACTAATTCTAGGATATACTTTAACCGAAATTGCTCTTGATTGATTTTAATTCTATTATTTGTATTTTTTTTCATCACTTCTAAAATTTCCCTAACTTTTTTTTTCTTAAAATTTATATTTAAATAATTTCCAATCCATGCAGATTTGAACCTACTCTCACTATTCACAAATTTAGTTTTGAAAAAGTAGGAATTATTTTTTATCGGTTTCAACAATTATCAAACCTTATGTATTTTAATCTAAGTAAGTGGAATATTAAGGGAAAAGTAATGAAATTAAACATGCAATTAACATTCAATGAATATCTACTTAACCTGAATTTTAAATAAAAAGTAAAGAACTTTCTATTTAAGTTTAATGAACTTGTAATTAATATTCAGTGAATCTATAGCTAACACTCGATGAATCATAACAAATAAACCTGGATACGCTGAGATACTCAAAAGAAGTTTATAAATATTACGAAATTGTCACAGTGTTTTATTAGCTGTATAAATTTATTTTATTTATAAAATTATCATCGTATTTTTATTTGCTAAATAAAAACTCACACTATAATGGCTCTTGATCTGTATTGCTAAATGGACAGAGGTCAACAGTATAACAATTCAAGCCAATGGTGATGGGCTAAACTTTTGGAGATTGGCTAGTCTGTACATAACTTGATCATATTTTTTTAAAATTACCACTACTTTTTTATATTCATTTTACCAAATTTCTTTTTCATTTTTATCTTTTTTTTCAATTTTACCTTTCTTTCCCTTCTCTCCTTTCTTCTCCCTTTCTTTTTTCTTCGTAGCAATAAACATGATGAGATCAATCTTTGAAGCAACAAATATGTGGAGAATGAGTCTTCTTGTATTCAGATTTCTTCGATGAAGTAATTGTCAAAAAGTTATGAATATATACTCAGGGATTTCAGGGATTACGACTATGTACTCAAAAAAATTACGCATATGTAGTCAAGGGTTTCAACCAAATCTGAGTCTTTGGCCTTGAATCCAAATATTAGAGAATTAAAGCTCTTCGAATCTTGGCCGGTATTTGGATTTGGTTGAGTTTGATGTTTTGCCGGTATTGACATTTGGTTGAATTTGATATTTTGCCGGTATTCAGTTTTCTTTGAGAGAATTGAAAGGATCGAGGATTCTGCCATTTTTACCGTATTTCCTTTAGGGACAACAAACTAAATACAGTGAAGTCAATTCTATTATGAAAATTTTTTAATTATTGTGTTATTTAATATATTATTTTTCTTCTCTTTTTTTTTTTAGAATTATCAAGGTATTTTTAAGAAATTTTCAAAATATACCTAAAGTATTATTAAGAATTTCCTAACGTATTGACAAAGTATTTCCAAGATATACCTAAAGTATTCTCAAGATATTCCTAAGATATTTCTAAAAAATTTCCAAAGTATTCCCAAAATTTTTTTAAAGAATTTATAAGGATATTGAACTAGGGGATTAATCACAGTATTTTGGTGATAAACCAAAATTTGTTACAACTCTTACAAAGTGCACTCCACTTTATTCAAATTGAAGTTAGAAATAAAATTTCCATAAGAACGTGAAAGTGATGCTAAGTTACGGTCTATCTTAAGTTTCGCATCCATAAAGAAATTGAGATTTTTAAAGTAGTAAATAAGCCTTATCATGTTACTAACATGTTCACCAACATCTTGGCCTTCTTTTATTTTTATTTGGAATAGTTTATTCGAATAGTTAAAGCGGGTAATCCTACTAACCTTACCAAAACTTTCATTCACTAACTCCAAAATGTCATCACAAGCTTCTATCTTTTTATATTACTCTTGTAACTTAATTTCTATAGAAGTAAGTATATAGCACTTTGCTTAGGTGTTCTTATCAACCCAATTTGTGTAATGTTGTTTTTCAGCTTCACTTACATTAACGGCAGGCGCTACAAATTTTGGTTTACTAGCAACATCCCACTAGTACTGTTGGATAAGCATCAACTTAAGGTTTCTTAATCAGTCTATATAATTAGGTCTGGTAAGCCTATTGCAGTCCAAAAGAGATTAGCGTGGTGATGGTATAACCATATTATTAGAGAAAAATAACTGCAGAAAGAATAAAATATATCAGTTTAATTATATATTAATGGTCAAATCAATTTAATCAAAATGATTTGGACATATAATCACAATGGTTTTTTCCACTAATTTGGCGCATCCTACACTTCCCTCATAGGAAACGAAAGTTCCATTGGGGTGAACTTCTAGTGGGTAAATTGAGCCTCAATAATACTTTAATTAATATTCATCAGCTTCTCATAGTGGCATTCTTGGAATATTAACATATTAATGAGATGACAATTATTTTTCAAAAACAACAATTATAAATCCAATTTATTTCCTTTTTAATTGGCTCCAGATATACTAACCTTCAGTTTCACAAAATGATATTTTTGGACTAACATATTAAATGAATCCTACCTACGAGATTAGTAAAACAAATATACTCAATCTAGTGCCATTCAACTTTATAAAATAATATTCTTGCAACACCAGATGCCCATCCATTTTATATTTTAAATACATTATTTGACCTTATCATTAATATACAACAACTTGCATATTAATGCTCTCATAGAAAGCCTAAATGTATACATCTTACATCTTTATTGGATTCATTATATTTGGAAAGATTATTTGGTCTTTTATCCTAATTTTTTAAGGTCTCACTTTGTATATTAATCAGATTAAAAATTTATCAACATTCATAAAGCAGTAAATTTATCTTTGAATTATCACATAATCCAATTTTAAGATTAATGTTTGCACATTTGTCTTTTTCATGTCATATATCATATGATCATAAAATGTAATCAGATCTATACTTGAATGGTTATGGATCTATAAATATACATATGATATTTGATTGAATAAAATACATACTACCCCTCATTAGCATGTATTTTATGTTTCATAAACAAATGTGAGCTCATTATATAATCATATTATATAATGTTTAAATAAAATTAATTTTGGAGTCAGTATATATATATATATATATATTGTGAGTATACTTTTATACTTATCTCATCCAAAACGGATTTTATATATAAAAATTCATTTTTTTTAACAACTTGAAAAAAAACCACATAAAAATTTATATATAATTTAAATTAAACTATATATATATATATATATCTCATTTAAATTATTATATATATTTATTTTTAATCTAGAATTAATATTTAAAGCTCACATATTCAATCATTTATCACATATAATCACATCACATGTAATAATAGAAATTAATCATTCAATTTACAATTCTATTGCAATTGTTAGAAAAATTTCTACCCCAAAATGGAAAATACAAATTAAAGTTCATATTGATAGATCTTTTTTATTGCTCCTCTTCAAAATTTCGGGCATCCATATTCTAAAGAAAAATTTTTACATTATATTCTTTTGGCATACCAAGGACTTCAATATAATGGTAAAAATAAATTTTGGATCTATTAATATTACAAATCAATTTATAAAAATAATAAAACTCATAACACATTTGAAAACCCAAAACAAAAAGATAAAAAATATCATAAAACATCACATATAACATAATATATAGATCAAATTTAAAAGAGTAACAAGAAAATCATCCATAACCAAACTGAGTCTACTAGCATAAAAGAGTTATTTTACTCAAAAATTCATGAGATGGCTCTGATACCAATTGATGGAAGCGGAAAATATATTTGGATTGAGGGCAGCTTTAGGTCTTGATCAAAATTAGAGATTTCAAAAATTTTTAATTTTACCGAAACATGCAATCAAATATTGCATAATATGAAAATACATTTTTCATATTAACTTTGAGCATTTATCTATAACTTTTAGCAAAATATATTTTGTAACATTTATGGATAATATCCATTTTGCTAAAATTGTCCCATGATTTTAAGAACAAAATGGAAAATAAAGGATTACGACAAACCTTTTAATACTGAGTTCACCAAATATGCAAAACAGCAAAAAAACTAAAATCTTTAGTTGCGTTGATGAAACTCTTTTACTAGTCCAAAATGTATGATCACAAATATCTCATTCTTGCAAATTTATAAGCTATTAACTCTTTATGAACTTTTTCTCAATATTTTCTTTCAATGCTCATACCAGATGAGAGAGAAAAATTGTGGAACAAAAACAAATTTTTTTTTTGCTTAGAGGAATTCGAAGAAGCTGATCAAGAAAATTAAGAAAAACAAATTTTTTTTTTGCTTAGAGGAATTCGAAGAAGCTGATCAAGAAAATTAAGAAGCAGAAGTAGATTAAGAAGAAGAAGAGAAGAAATAAATGGCCAAAGGCCAACCTAAAAATTTTTTTTCAACCTTATTAAATAAGGCTTGCTGATGTGAAAAGAAAAAAAATTGACTTTTTTTCTTATTTATTCATTTATGATACAATGATAGTACAACAATTGCATAACTCATTTTCTAGCCACCACAATTAATCATAAAATTAATATTCTCTTCTATTATATATGGTAATTACTTTAATATACCACTATAGTTAATTTAATTAACAACTTAATTAAATTATAATAATTTTAATTAATACTTTAATTAAAATTATAAATATGAGAAATATTTAAAATTAATCAATACTAATTTTAACTCAAAAAGTATAAGTGATCATTTCCAATTAAATTACTCTACACATCTTAAATATGAACTGATAAATAATTTATTTGGGTGTGACTTATAAGATCAATAATTTTATCAGAATGAAAATATAATATTAACTCCTTAATATTATATCGGACACTATTTCTAAATTCCTCGTATACCTGGACACATTAAATATCCTTCCGGAATTCTCCTTTTAATTATCGATAAAATTTCAAATATTATTTTGATATCTAAATCATAATATTAAGTCGTCTCGTTATTATCCCGATATTAATTAGGGTCACAGTGTGTCAAACCCTATTAGTCAATATACTAATGAATGATAATTTGTGTTCTGATTAAAATAAGACTTATCATTATTAATCTAATTAATAATTCAATCTTACATTGAATAAATCATATTTCTCTTTATCATAAATTTATTTTATTAGAATCAAAATATCAACTTCATTAAGATCTTGCACTGGTGCTACAGGGTAACGAGTCCTTCTATTGGTATTCTCATGTCTCACTATATGACTAATTGTGGTAACTACGAGTCGGATTACCAGGCGTAAATAGCCCAGTGTAAGGCAAGCTACCCATGAAAATGACAATTTTAACACCTCAAGTCAAAAGATTTCGAGTAATAAAAGACTCATATATTATGACTAAGATAATAATTGTTGACATCTAATACTATCTGTGCAGTTATTATCAGACGTTATTGTTCAGTACTCTTAACTCTTTAAGAACCCGCTGGTTTATCTAGACATCATTATATCATGGAGAATGAGATTTTTTCTCAAAAGAAACCATGTGATAACCTAGAGATTCAATGAATGCTCAATCTATTGTCCTATACTGATAATGAACATTTTTAAAATTATTTTTTACCACAAATAATAACTTTGTAATAAATTCTCTGTAGATAATCAAAGGGTCATATATTTTATATTATATTTAATTGCTGCATTCATAATATAATCAACAACTTGAATATTTATTCATTATGAATGTGAAATATACACGTGTTCATTGTGGTATATTATTTAATATATAAAAAACAGTAAATGCATTAGACTATACACACCACTCACAACAATATAATCTATAGGAGGGATACATTTAGAGCTTCCAAGATTATGCAGAATAGGGGCTTGGTAAATCTTAAGATTGATGTGATTTGGAATTCGGTGGTGGTAGAGGCAAATGGAGATCGCCTCCTGGGCGGTCTTAAGGTAAAAAATGTTGTGACTGGCCAAGTTTCTGACCTGAAGGTTTCTGGACTGTTCTTTGCCATTGGGCATGAACCTGCTACAAAATTCTTGGACGGGCAGATAGAACTCGACTCCGATGGTTACACTGTGACAAAACTAGGCACCACCTAGACTAGCGTTCGTGGGGTTTTTGCTGCTGGAGATGTCCAGGATAAGAAGTATAGGCAGGCTGTTACTGCTGCCGGCACTTGTTTGTCTCTTTCTTTCCTCTCCCACATACTTCGACACTTGTATTCTTTGTTCGCTTCATGTCGCTAAACTTGAATATACTCAATGTTGCTTTAAATGGGTTAATTTCATCCGCAGTTTTAGTTTTCTTAAAAATAATTTTTAAATATTTTGTACAATAAAAATATTAAAGAATTTTTTTTTCAACAAAAATTATTCTGACATTTTTTATTATTTCTTTAATTTAATCTTTAATTTCATTTTTATTTAATTATTTACTATTTACATTTAATATTTAGTAATTAAGTTAATTAATTTAAATATTTAATATTTTTATCAATAATATTTTATTAAAAATATTTGTTATGTTAATAATATTTATTTTAGATTTTATTTTCAATTAGTAATTATTTATTTAATTAAATAATTAAAAATAAAAATTATTTAAATTAAATATTTAAGTTAAGTTAAAAATTAAATTTATTTAATTTCTATTTAAATTTAATATTTAATAATTTAATTAAATAATTAAATATAAATAGTAAATAATTAAATAAAATGAAATTGAAACTGAAAAAATGCCATACTGATTTTTGTGGGAAAACAAATTCTTCAGTTATTTTGGAGTGAGTTAGACAAATTCTAATGAGAATGAGCGAAATTGACCCATTTAAATGCTCTATTCGTTGAAAAATATATGTTTATTTGGTTAAGAATTTTGGTGCAATCCTCTTTGTTTCTCTTCATATAGTTAGTTTAAACAGATACAAAGTATACCATTTCTCTCATCCACATGTAATTGTTCGATTCAATCTCTCCTTTTCCTGTTATACTATCACGGCATCAATTGCATTTCCTCTTTTTTTTGTTCTTTTTTTAGACATTGTAGTTTCCCAACTAAGTCTGATTTTGTAAATGTTGATAATATGTATTAATTTTTGTTAGTTAAGTTTTAGTAAATCATTACTTTGTGGAACCGCAATGTTCTGCCTTGCAGCTGCAAGATTGAGTCTTTAGATTAGCCACTACATGCTATACACTGTTGAAGGATTGGCTAATTTCGAAATATTTATTCTGGATTCTTGTGATAGTGCTATAGTGGAGCTTGATTTGATGTGAATGGTTTCATTTTGTCCAATTAGATAAATAAGCTATTTAATTTTATTTAAATGATCTATTGCCATTTAAACACCTTTTTAGTTCCATTGCACATCTTAAGTACAGTCTTCATACATTTTATTTTTTTTATTTTTTTTACGCATTTAGTTCTAAGCACTTAAAAAAATGAAAATAAATAAACATAGGGAGATTGTGAAATAAAGAGGAAATAATTTGTGCTTAATTGTTGAAATATTATGAAAAACATAAGTTCAGCTGTGTAATAAGTTCAATAAATCTGTTCAAGTGTACAATATGTCCCAATAAAAGTTGAGGGTGCTAACATACTATCTCAATAAAAGTTCATGCATATAATATAATTATGTGGTTGGCTTATTTGAACAACACTTGGTTGATCTTTGGTGGATGTTAGAGCTTATGCTTTCTATCCAGGCATGTAAGTTATCTTTCTAGTAGAAATTTATATGAAGGGGTTAAGTTTTTTTCTCTGTACTTGGTACCCTTACGGGCCAAACATCTTAGGAGGTTGCTTTTAGAATGTTCATTGGGTTTTATCTGGTGGCTCGACAGCAAATGCTTGTAATTCCTATGTTTAATTTCTCTTAATTTGCTCCCCCTCCTCCCTCTTCATATATTATTCTGTTGCTATATACTTTGATATTGTACAGTAGGTAGAGATACAATCAGTTGATTATGGGCTGTGCCACATAAGCAGACTTGTGAAATTATATATATATTTTTTAATTTTTTTTTACCATGTCAGTTCCAGTAAATTTTGAGAGTTGTAACTTCATTTAGATGAAGCTTGGTGAATTGAATTAAGATTGGGTCTGTACTTGATTTGTCCGATTATTGCTTTAGGTTTGAGAAAGTTTAAACACGAGTTTACTCAAAATTCTGTTTGAGTTTGATGTCTTTTTGGTATTGGGTTATGGTGTATACGTGTCTGCTTTCTGCTGATGCAGTTATGCTTGATTTGTCTTTTTGTATTGATTGTGAATGCCGAGTACATCAGTTGTGTTTATTGATGGAACTGAGAGTATCTTCAAATCTTCAGGTTAACTTAAAATTGTCTGCATGATGATGGTTCAGGTTGCATGGCAGCCCTCGGAGCAGAACATTACTTGCAAGAGATTATTACCCAGGAGGGTAAGAGTGATTGACTATCGAGGATATAATAGGCACACAAAGTAATATATGACCAATAGAAGGATAAAAGATACTCTCTAGATGACTGGGATACCTGTGTTCTGAAAAAAAAAATTAAATAAATCTCTGGATGTGGGGCAGTCTTAGCCGTATTGTAGGTCTAGCTCAAAAGGGACGTTGATTGGTAATATGTTCTCTTATTTGAATGGAATTAGTTGAATGCAGTTTTGTACAAATCTTTTATTTATTCTTATGGTGAATGTTGTGTCTTTATGAGATATTATTTTTACCTTTTATTTATTCTTCTGGTGAATGTTCTTTCTTTATGAGATATTATTTTTACCTTTTATCCGAAAATATGTTTGAAGTTAATCAGTTTTTTCTTTACTTGATGAGGAACATTCCGATCTATGATCTATAAAAAACAAATGTAAAATAAAATTTTCAAATTATTTTGTATATAAAATCATGTAAAATATTTAATATAATATATTTTTTTACCTTAAGCACATTTTTTTAGCGGAAGTTTCCTCTATATTCTGCACTGTATGACTATCGTCGTCGAATTCAGAGCGCTTAGAAATATATGTATCCTGCATTGATCCAGTGCTTGAATCAACTGAAATTTTTTGTGGATTTAATGTTGGTGGATTTCTGAGTAAGATGGTTCTTGAAAATGTTGTTTTTACAGTAATCTTATGTTTTAGGATGATTGTATCTTAATCTTTAAATATGTGCATAACTTTAAACGTCAAATTATGAGGATCTTCAGTATGGTTATTAATTACAACTTGAAAAACACATTTCATTCTATAAATTTTAAAAATGATTGGTGGAAGAATATATCTATCTTTGGAACCATGAATCAAATTATTTACTAAAAGACCAATTAATTTAGTTGCTTGCTGTCCAAATGTAATAAATGTTGTAGAACCAATTGAGTCTTCAACTATAGCACTAAGCTTATATGTGTAAAAATAAGTTATAATTTATAAAATGTTAATAATATTAAAATAGTGGATGTTTTAAAATTGTAATATACCAAAATGTTGACGGTTCTTTAAGTATATTGCAATTATTGCACCACATTTGTTCATTATAGTTTTGAATGTTGCTTTTTTGTTGAAGACATGCTTTGTACTACCATCCTATAGATGTATCAATATAATAAATAATTGCTTGAGACGTGAACTTTGTATTCTATATGTATTTTATAAAAAATAGTAAAAATATCACTTATTAAATTGTTTATATATTTAATTATATTACGATTTTATTTGGTAAAATAATTATTTTATCAGTGTCTACAAGTAGTTCAGAAATAGTTTTTCTATTTATATTTCTTTCTAATTTGATATCACATGTACATTGATGTTCAACTTGCAGGCGAATAACTTTTTCAAGTGGTTCTAGCAACTTGTTGTAATGAATAGTTGCAGTTTAAAAACTAAATGTAAGAAAAGAAAATTTTTACTGTGCATCTGTATAAAAGATATGATTTCTGCTATAGAAAGATTGATGAAAATTTTTGTATCGGCCGAACTATTAACAATAGATTTTCTATATAAAAATATAAGAAACAATAAAATAATGAAAGTAAGCTAACATTTTTCTTTATATTTTATATTATGTTAGACAGCGATATATATTCAAAGATTTTAATAGAAAAAACATAAATACATTGTGATAATAAAATATAATTTACTTTTTCATACCAGAAAATTTTCTAGTAATCATTCCAGTAAATGCAGCGACAACCGTTTGCTTCTTCAGAAGTTTATCCCATAAAGTAATGTCTAGTTTCTCTAATCTGCGGAGCATAATATAGTATGCTATACGTATGTCGACTTGGTTTGGTATATATACCGATTATTTTTATTTGAACACGTCTTTTGCTTCCAATCCTACCAAGGATATTTAGTTCTTCAAGTCCTCCAATTAATATTACTTGTCCCAACACATCTATAAATCATATTAATAACTTAAAAATATTAGTTTCGCAATAAAAATAAATAATAATTAAATGGAAAAAAATAAATATGTACTAGATAAATATGATTTGTCTCCTGCTTTATTTTTTTTTTATTTATTTGAATTCAAGAAAATCAAATCTATTAAATAGGATTGACAAATCATCTTCATCCAGCATTTTGATCAATGCATTCCTTGATAATTTGATATGAAATAGATGATTACCGATTTTGTAATATGACTGTACAGGAAAAACAATAAAGGCATATATGTAAAATATTTTTCCTTTGTTTAACAATGTCGGAGGTAGTCCACATATTGTTTTGTAACTGTACTTGCATGGTTTCACTCTATTATTTCGGAAAACAAATAAAGATATAAATTAATTAAAAAATAAAAATAATTTAACAACAATAATAATTTGTATTTAATAATAATAATAAATAAAAAACAACAATATGGATCAAGGTATGAATATTACCTTTTCATCAAGCATGAGGAATTCAAGATTGAACAGTTCATTGGGACTGTAAATATTTGTAAATTCCACAGTCGAGTAATACCAACTTTAATATGAAAGTTTTTGCTATGGCCATTAAGCTAAGAGAGTAGTGTATAATTTATTGTTTGTTAGTAATCTATTGAATCAAAACAATTAATAATTAATGAGTTAACAATAATAAAATAGTAAATATATTGTGATATGATGATTTTTGTGTGGTAAAACAATCAAAGTTTAATACATTTATTAAATAAAAAGGATAGTATTGTTTGTTAATCAGTAATTTACTAATGTATAAAAATTAATAATAAGCAAGTTAATAATAAAAAAAATTTCGGCATTGCAACAATGAATTTTTGTATATTGTAGTAAGTATTAATCTTACATAATGAATAATTATGTAAGATTATGCATACAATTTGAAAGATCAGATAGTATTTCAACAAAAACAATATTTTTAGTATAGTTTGAAATATTGTGATTTTCGAAAAATAATTTATTATTTATAATTATACGTAATCCTTCATGCGATGTAACTCATGAAAGTGTAACATATGATTGACCATAAAAAAACACGTAAATAAAGACCGATACGGTTTAATATTTGGCTTTTATTAATAGTAATACAATAACATATTTTTATTGGAAACTGTCTTTATTTTAAAATAAAATGTCATTTTTCTTCATTTATTGAAAGAATGATTCATGGAATAAATAATTTTTCATCAGAATATAAACCGGTTAATATTTAAGCTTCAATTATTTTTACACCTAAATCAATTATTAATAAACGTACACCATTACATAATCTTATACTTGGATTAAAGTACGAAGTAATATAAGCAAAATATTTTTTTTTTGAGTTTTAATTTATATTGTGGAAATCTATTAAAATTTAAAGAATTTATTTGAGTAATTGGATGAATATAACTTTGAATAAGAAAGTTGTCTGGAATTTGAATCTAGTTAGATTCATCATCTAAATATTTTAGTTGACTAGAAGGTATTTTTCCGTCACCATATGATAAAATCCATAAGTTCATAAATTTTAAAATATTGACATATATATGATCTAGTTAGCGAGCCATTTATAATATCTTCTTTACTACCATTCACAATAACAGATAAAATTTGTCTAAAATCACTTCATAATAACATAATTTTACCTTCAGATAGTAATTTATCAATCATATTATCATTATTATATAGAATATTTTTAAGTGATATATCTAATGCCTCAAAACAATAACAATAACTCATTGATGTCAAATTATTTAAAAATTTTGTTATAATAATTTAGCTAATTAAGTACTTATTTTAATTTCACACGTTGAATGTTCGGTTCTATTAATTGGTATCTTGAATCTAGAATATGTCATTCAACCACCAAATAATAAAAGTGCTGATATACTCGATGAAGCAACAACTAAAACTATTTTTCGATTAGATCAAAAACGTGAAATTATTACTTCATATAATAGGTCTTTCCCGTTCCACCGTGGCCATATACAAAATACAATCCTCCTAATTGACTATCAACAGCAAATATAATATCATTATAAATTGTTCTTTGTTCATTATTTAAAGTTTTAATTATATGATCATATTTATGTTTCAAATATATAGTATCATAACTCAGTTCTTCAACTAATACTCTATTAGTACTATCATTTGTAAATAATCTATTAAGTAAAGGTAAATCATAATCAAATAATGAATATGAAATTTAGTTAAAAAAATTTTCTATTTCAAGTAAGACATAATTTTTAAAATAATCTTCAGAGATGTTTTTATATGAAATTCCAAATGTTTTTTCTAATTTATTTAGAATATTATCATAAAAATATTCTTAGAATTTTAAAAATAGCTTTGTTGGTTGGCTAACTTTACAAAATAATACAAGAATTGCCAATAAGTATGGTAATTAATAGGATGATGCATACAAAATAGTTTCTTCTATTGCACTAATTCATTCTTGATCATTTCCAATTATTCCATATGCACTATATGCAGATTGAAAAGTATTACGTATAATTTTATTGGCTATTCTAATTTCTTTATAATTTATTGGACCTCTAACAATATTTAACAATAATATTAAATAATATAGTTCACCTGAATTAGGATGCATATAAGCTATTTTTCCTATAAAATGTCCTCTTTTTCTTCTGGTTCACATCTTTTCTTTATTCTGCTAAACCAATTTTGTAGGGAATTCAACATATATAGGAGTACATATATCTTCATATTGACTATTAGTATGCACACTACAAAAAGCATAATCTTTTGCAGCAGAATTATAAAGACGATTCAAACAACAGTCGCTAATTTTTAAACTTACAAAGTAGGCGGGTTCCTTACTTGGTAGCTACTATTTACACAGTTTCTCTCTAAATATGTCTCGCTCATTAAGAGCAAAAACATCATTGTAGCTGGTTTTCTCTAAATCAATCTCTCTCTATGATTAAAATCAAAAACATCAGTAGAATGACTCTTTAATTTTCCCTCTCTTTTCTTTGCTCTTTCTCAATCACAATCTACTTCAACCTCTCCTAGTTCGAGAACTTCTCGTGTTTGTTCAATATTACTTCTGGAGAAAAAGATACAGGAAATGGTGAATTCTTCTTTTACTTTATTTGATTTTTTTGACATTTTATTTTTATTTCATAGTTTACTAGGGTTTGAAATTTGGAGATTTTTTGATATTGAAGGTTTTCTTGATTTTGACTCATCTATTTTTCTTTTCCAGTTGGAAGTTTAAGGTAGCAATCATATATGTAGCAAGCAAATCTTCCCTCCAGATCTATTTTTGCGCAACTTTGCATCGTTTCTTTAGATCTGCTTCAGATACGCTCCTCAAATCTCCCAATTTGGTTCTTTGACATGCTCCTTTTGTGCATTTCTACCTGTATTCATGGATACCGCATCCTTATTTGATCTACTGTCGCGTGTGTTGACAAGGATAAGTCGATGTGCTTACAATATCCCAAGGGCAACATCTTTATATTCTAATTTTTTAAGTTAATGGTTAGTGTTTTGTAAACATTGATGGATTACTTGTTAGTCATTATAAATATCGTGTTTTAAGATTTAGTTGAGGTGTGCCTGGACTTTTGTTTTGGTTTTTGATTTTTTGTTATTTTGGTTCTCAAATGTACTCGATAGAAATATCTTATTCCTCTATCAAAAAACAATTTCTTGAATTTTTAATTATACTTGAATGTACAGGAAATTTAAGAAAGACCTAAACCATTTTAAAATTCCTGAAAAAAAAAATGAATTTCATGAAATGATGATGAAATAGGTGTCCTCTATGATTATAAAAGGAGGGCAATAGGCAAATGATATGTCTATAAAATGGGTGCATTTGAGGTAACAATGTTGAGATAGATATCTGAAAACCATTATAAAATAGCTGGGCAACGATTGACATTTTCTTATCTTAGAGATCAAATTGAGGAGGGCCACTTGAGATCTTTGGCTATGTTCAACATAGAAACATATATGTATTAGTATAGTATTAATATAGAAACATGTCTAAATTAAAGTAACAAGAGCTGATAGGAAGCTACACTATTGACAATGGTTAAAAACGAATTAGTTGCACTACAGCTTAAGAAATTTAGGTAATTTATAACACCCTGATTGAGATTTGCTAGCTTACTCCTACTTCCAAAAGGGTCTGATCACTATATATCAACTGATTAATTTTAACATGAATAAATGTATAACACTTATATATCGTCAAATTAGCATCTTCAGCTCTATATTGACAATTCAATATATAGTTTTGACTAAAAAGTTTTTAAAAAAATATCATATAAAGGGAGAAGAAAACTAAGCATCTGATATATAAAACTAAGCAACAGAAACTCAAATAATTAGCTGATAAAAGAAAATCTCCAAAATATAATATCTTTTCTTTATTAATCAATTCCTATTTACATGTTCTCAACAGGAATAAAAGCCAGAGTCCAAACAAATTTATCTGGCTGATTTTTTCTTATCCATATACTTGATCCATAGTAAACTAAATCAAGAAAAAGTGCCATATAAAATATCTTATTCTGAATGAAATTCTCTCTTAATTTGATCTACATAAACTCAATTTAGATGAATATTAACCTGACCCATTTTAGTACATTTGACCCTCACCCTCAAGAACCTTTTAAATGTATTATGTCAACTATATATATAACCTGACCCATTTTAGTTCATATGATCCTCACCCACAAGAACCTTCCAAATGTATTATGCCAACGATATATATATATATATATAAACTATTTGACCCACATGATGACATTTATTGATTAACTCATTAATCCAAGACTTGTGCCCACCTGAAAATTCATATGCAGAAGACAACATTAACTCAGCGGCTCAGCCATTGACAACTTACCAAATAAAGAATGACCCCAATAACAAAATTCTAAGATGGGATAGCCATTCAAGCTGAACTGGAAAAAAAAAAAAGAAGGAACCTCTGCAACATTTTTAATTAGAGATTGCATCAGGTACATGTCATGATCATCACTGCAAATCAATTATTCATATTTCTAGACAAGAAGTTCAAATTAATATGATCTGTATATGGAAAAGGGAATAGAACCTGCAAGTCACGCCCGCAATTCAAATTATATTTAATCAAATTGCTGCTTATGACAATAATATAGATAAATACACTTGTTAATTATAGATGAATGGAAATATGGAAATTTTCAACATAATTTTTGGATAATAAGCTGACACTGAGCCTCGCTGTCCACTTCTCACTTTAGTCCTTCCTGAATACACTGCCATTTCAGAGTTGCCTTTTCTTACATACTTGTTTCCTTGAATGTGCCTTCCATCTCTACATAAACCTAAAGCAACATATGAAACTTGTACTCTTTTAACTAATCCTTGATCTAGTGGATTGAACCTAGAATGTAAAACCACCCAAGCTATATATAACACCTGAATTTCCAAGATGCTAAAAAGGCAGCTCTTAACATGATGATGAATTACCTTTTATGTATTTTGAAAGTATGTATTACAGATGAAGAACATACCAATTTATATTGGCGAAGAAGACATTTTATCTGGTAGTTTGCATGATACATCTATGCTTCTCCAATATTGCTCTGCAAGAGAGGAACTTGGCAGCTTGACGCATTCGTTATTGCTCCAGTATCCACAACCATCTTCTGCTCTTTAGCTTTTCCCTACATCACTACATAGAATCCAATAACAATCACGGTTGCTCCAACCAAACTCCATAATAGGATGAAAATGTCATGCCTTTATGCACGAAAAACTATTAGATGACATATAACAAGGTAGGACTGGATCAAATTTAACAGCATGGTCAATCAACAACAGCTTCAATCTTTTAGCCAATAAAAGAAACTCACCAATACAAATTAAATAAATAAACAGAAACTCACCAACTTTCCGTTTGTTTAATAATTATATTGTTAATTATGTCTTACGAGCTTAATACTTATGATATGCTATCTCTAACAATCCTTTTTGGGTATACTTGTAGTTATTTTGGAATGGATAAGAGTTGGATGAATAAGCCTAGAGCTAGTGAATATAAAAAAGGAGTTGATGACTTTCTTGAATTTGCATTTCGTAATTCATCTCAAGATGGCAAGATTATGTGTCCATGCATTAATTGTGTTAA
Organism: Balakata baccata; assembly: GCA_949630135.1. Taxonomy (NCBI): domain Eukaryota; kingdom Viridiplantae; phylum Streptophyta; class Magnoliopsida; order Malpighiales; family Euphorbiaceae; genus Balakata; species Balakata baccata. Next base: position 25,041 of record CATIWF010058604.1, on the reverse strand, counting down.
TCATTCTTTTCAAACTTTTAAGGAAGCTAAAATCCATTTGAGATGTGATGGAATTTTAGAGGGATATACTAGGTGGATTTGTCATGGTGAAATATCTTTTACTACTAGTGTCCCATTTTTATCTATACGTTCAAATGATTTCCGTACTCATATAGTAAGAGGTATTCAAAATTCTATTACAGTAGTAGAGAATCCACCACCACAAAGGTTACATGAAATGGTCGGGTGGTTACATGTTGCTTTTGGCATGGATGGAGTAGGCAATCTTGCCAAAAATGAAGGGGTTGATGTGCAGAATGAAGAAGAGCATGTGCAAAATGAAGGGAATAATACAAATCATCTGAGAGATTATTCAACTAAGGGGAATAGTGAATTTGTGAACTTGCAGAAAGAAGTGAATAATGAATTATACCCATGTTATAAGACATTTTCTAAGTTGTCTTTTATATTGCTTTTATATGCTTGCATGGTTGGACTGCAAAATCGTTTACTATGCTACTTGAGTTCTTGCTTAATGCTCTTACTGAAGGTGCTTCATTGCCCAAATCACATTATGAAGCTAAAAAAAATTATTCAAGCATTAGGGCTTTGTTATGAAAAAATTCATGCTTGTCCAAAACATTGTATGTTATTTTGGGGCAATAAAAAAAAAATCAAGAATCATGTAATAAGTGTGGGTCTTCACGGTGGGTGATAAATAAAAAAAAAATGAAGTAATATTAGCAGTGATGCAATAGGCAATTCTTTTAATGGAAAAAAAAGGGCCAGCAAAAATTTTATGTTATTTTCCATTAGTACCAAGGCTCCAAAGATTATTTAGCTCTACCAAAACTGCTAATGATATGAGATGGCATAAAGAGGCTTGTAAAAATGATGGATTGCTTAGGCATCCTACAGATGGAGAAACTTGAAAAGCATTTGATGCTCGAAATGTAAGGATAGCTCTTTCTAGTGATGGTTTCAATCCCTTTAGATCAATGAGCACTAACTACATCACTTGACCTGTTGTATTTGATTAATTACAATCTATCTCCTCGGGCTTATATGGAGCAAATTTCATTTATCTTGTTCATAATCATTCCTGGTGATAAAAGTCTTAGACATAACATTAATACCAATTTGCAACCCTTGATAGAGTTAAAACAATTATGGGAAGGTGTAAGAACTTATGATGCTTCTTCTCAAGAAAATTTTACCATGCCGGTTGCATTGATGTGGACTATAAATGACTTCCCTACGTATGACTACTTATCTAGTTGGAGAACTAAATGGAAGTATGGATGTCCTTGTTGTGCTGAATTCACTTATTCAAAATGGTTATATAATGGTGGAAAGCATTGTTATATGGGTCATCAGCATTGGTTGACTAAGAGGCATGTATTTCGCCGTTATAATGAATATTTTGATGGTATTGAGGAGGCAAGAAAGGCACCAACATGAGTTAGTAGTGATGATGTATTGAAGCAACTCAATAGCATCCAATTTTCATTAAGAGAAGGTTCAAAATCCAAGCAAAAGAAGACTAAAAAAATGAAAAGGTAGTTGGGAGATCATGAAGAAGGATTACAGGAAGAGTGTCCAACAAGTGCACCCCAAAAAGATGATAATGTGATGAATTGGTGGAAGAAGAAAAGCATATTTTTTATGTTACCATATTGGCAACATAATCTATTGTGTCACAATCTTGATGTGATGCATATAGAAAAAAAATGTGTATGATAATTTGGTTGGCACATTATTGAATCTTGAAAGTAAGTTAAAAGACAATTTGAAAGTGTGGCTTGACTTGGTAGATCTGAATATTAGACCTAAACTTCATCCCCAAGTAGATGAGAATGGAAAAATTCGATGGTTTACAGCTTGTTTTACTATGACTTTAAAGGAAAAAGATATTTTTTTGTCAATCACTCAAAGATGTTAAATTGTCTAATAGTTATGCCTCAAACATCTCTAGATGTATAAATCTCAAGGATTGTAAGATTGATGGCCTTAAAAGTCACGACTGCCACATTCTTATTGAAGATCTCCTTCCATTAGTATTGTGAGCATGTAGTCCATCTAAACAGGTTAATCTATCGTAATAGATTTGGCTATTTTTTTTAAGCAATATGCTCAAGGGTTCAAGACAAATGAATTTAACCAAATTTAGGAGCATATTGTTTTAACACTCTATCATATGGAGATGACTTTTCTTCCATCATTTTTTACTATAATGGTTCATTTGATGATTCACTTGGCAGAGGAAATCAAACTTGGTGTTCAAGTCTAATATATATATAGTAAAATTCATTATTCCTATTTTTTTCTTACATTTCCCGTTATAATTTTAGACTTAATTTTGTTTCCAATATAGAGATTTTGTTCGGTACAAATCATCAGTTAGTAATAAAGCACATCCATAAAGGTCAATTGCTGAATGGTACATAGCTAAAGGGTGTTTAGCATAACACCCATTACCTAGGAGTTAGTTGTTATACATGAATATGTGACTTAAAGTGAATATATGAGAGGAGTATTGGAGGTATATGAGGGTATACATGAGGAATAAGGGGGTTTACATGAGGTATATATGAAGTATATTGGTCAATTTTGGTTTTGGTTTGAAGAGAGAGATGAAAGAAATGAAGAAAATGGGAAAATGCATGATTTATGCCCATGAACAAAGTGTTCATGGTCATGAATATCGTGGTCAAAGATATGCATTGACTTTTTTTACTGTAGACATTCATGGCCATGAAGATTTTTTTTCATAACCATGAAAGGTCTCTATTCATTACCATGAAGGATTTGTTCATGACCATGAAGGATCCGTTCATGACCATGAAAGACGAGTATATAAAACTTTTTCCACGTTCTTATCTTCATTTTTCACCATTTTATCAATTCTCAAACCCCAAATCCCTTTCACACACACCCAAAAATCAAAAGAGTGATTCTTCATGGTTTTTGAGTAAATTAGCACCAAATCAAAAGAGAAAGCAAAATTACAGCAAGATTTGAAGAAATTTTCAACTTTGGTGAAAGTTTAGAGGGGAGAGAAAATTGGTGCATGAGAGCCCACGAGTTCTTTGCATGATCAAGGGTGTTTTTTGTCCTCAAAAGGTAAGAAAATCTAAGAAAACCATCTCTTTAACATGATTATGAAGCTATATGAGATGATTGAATTGTTTGGTTGGAAATCCATGGAAGAAAGGATATGGGAGAAGAAGGTGTTTGAATTTTGTGTGTTTGTGTTCTATAAGAGTATTGGAAGTGAGATATCATGATATTGAGTTAGAAACCATACAAAATAACCATAGTTTGGGAAGCTTGAGGTAGTTTTACGTTTTTGTCATATTATCTTAGATATAGTATTTGATAAACAGTATTATTTGTGATAGAAAAACAAGGACAAGAGAGAGGAGACCGTCAAGAAAGGTAGATCTCCTTAGTTGGGTTCTTTCAAGCTCATAATAAAGGTTTGTACATATATGCATTGTTATTTACTCCTTAAATGTGATAATTACATGAAACTAATGAGGTATGTGGACATTTGGTGTTGAACATGTATATATATCAAGTAAGGTGATATTATATTATATGAAAGCATAAAATGACATGATCAAATATTTGAAAGGTTAATTAAAGTATTTGAATATGTATAAATATGTTAATAAGCAAGAAAATAGCAAAAGAGTTGAAATGAGTAATATGTGTGTAAACTTGAGTTGTGAGCGTAATGGTGAACCCATTTTGTATGATGATTGAGTTGTGGTAACTTATTTGTTTTGGTGTCCAATGACCATGAATGGTTTGTATTTAAGTTTAGGAAGTGTGTAGAAGTAGAATTTTGACAAAATTTGACCGTAGGCACAAGTTAGACCCATTTACTACCAGCATCACAACCATGCTAAAAACTGTCATGGCCATGAATATAGTTCCAAAAAGCTTCATGGCCAGGCTTCACCACCAACCCAAATGTTCATGGCCGTGAAGGCACTATTCACAACAAAGGTGACCTATATTTAAATGGTGTTTTAGTGGATCCGAAATATGTCAATCATGCATAAATGTTAAAGTATGATATAAAAACATATGAAAATATGTTAGTAAGCATAAATGTGATATATGAACATGCATGAATTATATATAATATGATGGAAACAAGAAAGAATGTAATTGAAAACAGAGAGATACTTTGGTATAAATGCTCATTTCTTTACCTGAAAACTACTTTAGGATAAATGATGTATCATGAAGGGGATAAGTGATACATATCGACGAGATGTATGAGTGAGAATCAAGTTGTATAGCCCTAGTCTGTGTGCTTCTGTTCTTGGTACTCATATCCATTATACTCAATCAAGTTAGTTGAGCTCTGGTTTGAGTGAACACACTTGACTTGAGGGAGCTCGAATGAGTATACATATTACAGTGGATGAGTAGAATGTCTAGCCTTGGACTGGATATGCCTACTTCATACCTTGTATACAGAGTGAGTAGGATGTCTAGTCCTGATCTGGATGCGCCTACTTTACACCCCGTATCCGGCCAGTCCGGGAATGAAACTTGAGCTATTTGTTGAAGTTATTTAATTGGTAAAGAAAGCAAACAAGACAGTCAAGTTAAAAAGTAAAAAGTCATAAATGATCAGAATAAATAATATAAGCATATGAAATGTAATCCATGCATTAGGGAAATAATTAATGCATACGTTTTATATGATATATATAAAAATAAATGCATGAATTATGACTTGGACATGATATTACATGTATGTGATACGATATTATTATATTTTTCATAAACATGATTTATATGATCGTATATCATGATTTGTTTTGTGCTATATGTGTTGATTGATTGCATGGAAAAATTTCAATGCATATATGTACCACTAAGTTAAAGATAGCTTAATATGAATTTTTCTCACACAGAATCATAAGCTTGTAGACAGTAAAGTCGAAAGAACACAAGTTAACTAGAGCCCATATCGAATGCCAACATTTGAGACCCGTTTTATGGGTCTAATATGTCATGTCCGCTAATTTAGGCTCCGACTAGAACTTCGAACTGGTTAGAGACTGGACGTGTTTACGATTGAAATACTGATAATATAATTAGTCTAAATTCGGACAATAAATGAGTAATAAAAATTAATCTTGAATATGTGTCAGTAAATTTTTTACGAATACCGAGAAAAAAGATTAAATTTAGAATTTTACAATTTTCGCTTCGTTAACAAATAATGAACTAAAAGTACTGAAAGTGTTAATATATAGAATAAATTACCTGTGAATATTAGCCTATATCATTTTAGAAAAAATTTATTAAGTTAGGGTATAAAATTAAAGAAATTTTAACTTTTAAAATATATTAAAAAAAATTTGGGAATGAACCGTATATAGATAGTAAAGAATTCAAATTGACTAAATTGTCTTCATTCTCTATTTTCGCCATTATTTATTCCAGTTAAAACAAAAAACAAATATATCTCTTTTCTAGAACTCAAATGACCGGCCACATGGTCAACAAAGTGAATAATAAACTCAATTTAAACATTTGTTCCAATTCCATTCTTTTCTCTCTCATTCTCCTTCTTTCTTCTTCTTCCTCACCATAACCGACTCACCATACTTTACCTTTCTTTTTCAATTTTCTCAAGCATAACTCAAGGCTCTTCTCCATTTTTCTTTGATTTCTTTCATTCTTCTCTTAAATTTTCATCATTAAACACTACTAGGCTTGAATTAAGTTGAAATTAAGGGAAGGAAGACCGATTCTTTCTCTAAGAACGAGTTTGAGACAACAAAAAAATGTGATCCTGAAAATTTTATGAGAAGATAAATTTGAGTGAAGGTAAGAAAAATTTTAGTTCATTCTCTTCTTTTTTTTCTTGACCTTGTGTCATGAATTTTCAAGTATTCATTTTAATTTCCAAATTTTCTTTATTCTATCCCATCCCTTTATGTTCTTTACCATGAAAGTCTTGATTGAAATTCCTTAGGATTATGTATAGTCATAGTTGAGTAAAAGAAAATATAATAAGGCCGAGATAACTAGGACTTGGCTATTTTCTTAATTTTCCATTATTCTTTTTTATTCTACTTTTCCCTTTACATTTCATTACATTTATAATCCATATAAACTACTTCCTTGTTATGGTGTTGTGTTGGTTGCAAAATAATAATAATAATAATAACTCATTTTTCTCAAAATGATTGAAACTTTGGTGATGGAGTTGAGAGGCGAAATTTTTTTTTTTGAGAACACTGGAAAAAAACCATAAATAAACAAAAATGAAGTTTGGAGTGCGAAATTCATATGAACTCAGTTTTGTTGAAGGAAGAATGAAAATTCAATGAAGATAAACAATTATGTAAATGTAGACTTAGTGAATCAGAGACATGGATAGGGTTGGTGATGAGGATTTTAATTGTTAATGGCAAAATCGAAATAGTGAAGGATCAAAGTCGGTATTTTTAGGTTTTAATAATAATAATAATGGATTAATTTAAATGGATAATTAAAACTTAACAGAGACTAAATGAATAATTAATTAAAGTTATGGAAATTAGATATAATTACACAAAGAACATAAAATATAAATTTTGGAACTCAAAACAAATTCAGTACCTAAGGAATAATTTTACATAGTTAAAAGACTAATAATGTAAATTTGATAGAGATATGGAAAAATAATAATGAATAAACAATATAAATATAATAATAAATAAATAAATAATAATGCAAGACACGCAAAATAAATTTATTTTAATTATTTAAAGAAATTAGCATATTCGAATATTGTTATTTATTTAAATATTTTTTGTTAGGCGAACCATCATTTCAAGTGTTGGAGCCGAATAAAGACAAAGGACTAGCAGACGCAAGCAAGGTTTAGATAAGGTTTGTGCAAACTTTATAGCAACAAACATAACATTATTTAATGGAATTTATAATATTAATATAAAATGTTTAAGAATATCATTTATATATGATATAATGAAATGAAATATTTTATTGTTTTGAGTTGTGATAGATATCTGGCAAATGTTTATGATATGTATTGTGTGATTTGATATATGATAAATTGTTTGACAGACAAATGCAATGAATGAAATATTTTGAAATAAAAATGGTGAATTATGTGAATCCTATAGCATAAGCCCATTGATTAACCTAGACTGGAACTGGGTAGACTTATTGGCATGCTAATAGGGTTATGACTATGGTGAAGAGATTTATCTTTAGTTATGTGAGTTGACTTTGACCATGTGATTTTACTCTGGTCGAAATATTAGCCATGTGATGGCTATAGCTGAGATAGGTGGCTCCGGCCTGGGTAGACAACCTATAGCCAAGGCACTTTATTATTATAGTTACCCCTCGTGTTTTCTAGAATCTAGTCTAGATGGTTTAATTTATGGGCACTATGATAATGACACGTAAAATTTATATGTTTTATTTTGAATGCTATAATTATTTTTCGATTGCATATGACATGATATTTTGATAACTGCCAACAATAAATATATGTAAATAATTTGTTGATTTACTATGTTATTTTCTTTGAAAAAAATTTAATTGTATACGATTGTTACTATAAAGTTTGCATCATTGAGTGAATTTACTTAGCATGGGAGTTGTTTTTCTCTTACGTTGGTTTTGGAACGAGGGGCAATCGCGGCAAACTGATAAAGAAAGCCGTTAGATTAGTGGGCCCTACAAATGGAGAGGAGTAGCAATGACAGCCATCCCGACAGGTTTGGTTTTTGTCTTTCTTCTTGGTTATTATTTTGTTGTGAATAGTAGTTAAGAATGCATTTATGTGTGAATCATTGTAAATATTCTAGGATTGTAAATATAAATGCTATGGACTTAAAATTTTGGAAGTATTATAAAAATATAAAAGAGAAAAATGTATTTTCAATGCATTTATATTACTAAAGTGATTTACAAGAAAAGAGAGAATATATATTTATGAATAGGTAGAAAGTAACAACATCTTGCTTGACTTGCATTCAGGAGGGCAAGGGGGTGTGATACAATATATCATGTTTTGTATTTTGTATATTCATGCATATAGGAATAGTATATTAGCTTGTAATATGACGTATGTATTTTGTACATGTATGGGGCTCAAAACTCAAAACTATATGTTGGAGTGTATAATGTGAAAAGGAAAAAAATACATGAGCCTTGTGATAAGAATCAGGAACATATACAAGTTTAATATATAAGATTGGCCTTAAAATATTATTCTCCTCATTATGGTATGTGTAACTCAAATTCTTACCGCTGGGCGAAAACTCTATATTCCCGGCCCAGTCTGTTGCCTTGATTTACGTGTATGACACGAAATTGCAATGTTTCATCAAGTCAACTCAATATTCATATTAAGCATCATATTATCATATTAAATTAGATTTTTCACGCTCATATGTCCGTATTTAGATTCTGATCGGTACGCCTCTGTACTGCAATACAAACGACATCAATATGCGTATACGGTCAGGGTCTATATTGTGGACGTGATAGTTCTAACCAACCCACATATTCCAACCAGATTGCCCCGGAAACCCCAACTTCTAGAATAAATACTATCAATCAAGATTCCGATGATAGTAGTGCCTTAGGACAATTTCAAAAACCCACCCTTGAAATCAACATAATGACTTGGAGACAATCCTCATAAGTTGAACAACATTTACAAATAATTCTTGCACTAGATATAGACATAGTTAAACCAATAGTTCAATCTCATTTCAATGCCTCTTCTGTCTACGATTGGAACATAAATGGAATTACTAAGTATGGTATTCTTAGTTTTTTTATAGCAAATGACTATCATTGCCAATGCTTGTAAAACCCAAATAGGAACCGAAGATAAAACCATTGTTGAACTCCTTATAGCTGGGTTCTCGAGCCAGCTTAAAGGATGGTGGGATTATTATCTCACCTCACAACAACAAGAAGATATTCTAAATGTCGTTAAAATAGATGAAACAGAAATGCACCATCCTAGATGAACAGGGAAACCCTCAACAGGATGCGGTTGCAACCTTAATCCTTACTATTTCCTTACACTTCGTAGGTGATCTCTCTCATTTAAAAGATAAAAATATCGAACTCTTTTCAAACCTTAAGTGCAAAAAACTTAGTGATTTCCAATGGTATAAAAATACCTTCCTAACTAGAGTTATGCTTAGGAAAGACTAACCAGCCTTTCTGGAAATAAAAACTTTTTGCAGGTTTACCAACCCTTTTAGGCGAAAAAGCTAGGAATAAGATTAGGGAATTCTTAGAACAACATATCATACCCTATAGTGATTTCACTTATGGTGAATTGATTAGTCTCACCCAACAAGAGGGTCTCAAAATCTATTAAGACTTAAAACTCCAAAAATACCTAAAATGGGAATTAAAACGGACCAAACGAGAGTTAGGTTCTTTTTGTCAACAGTTTGATATCAATATCAGCAAACCATCCTTTTGCATAGGAAACTACAAAAATAAAAATATCAATACTAGCAAACTACACTATTGCATAGGAAACTGCAAAAATAGATCACATACTAACGCACCATCCTAGATGAACAAGGAAATCCTCAACAATATGCGGTTGCAACCTTAATCCTTACTATTTCCTTACACTTCGTAGGTGATCTCTCTCATTTAAAAGATAAAAATGTCGAACTCCTTTCAAACCTTAGGTGCAAAAAACTTAGCAATTTCCAATGGTACAAAAATACCTTCCTAACTAGAGTCATGCTTAGGGAAAACTCTAACTAGCCTTTCTGGAAATAAAAATTATTTGCAGGTTTACCAACCCTTTTAGGTGGAAAAGTTAGGAATAAGATTAGGGAATTCTCAGGACAACAGATCATACCCTATAGTGATTTCACTTATGGTGAATTGATTAGTCTCACCCAACAAGAGGGTCTCAAAATCTATTAAGACTTAAAACTCCAAAAATACATAAAATGGGAATTAAAATGGACCAAACAAGAGTTAGGTTTTTTGTGTGAACAGTTTGATATTAATATCAGCAAACCATCCTCTTGCATAGAAAACTGCAAAAATAGATCACATACTAACTCTTAATACCTATTATTGCACAGGAAACTGCAAAAATATCAATACTAGCAAACTACACTATTGCACAGGAAACTGGAAAAATAGATCACATACTAACGCACCATCCAAGATGAATAAGGAAATCCTCAACATGATGCAGTTGCAACCTTAATCCTTACTATTTCCTTATACTTCGTAAGTGATCTCTCTCATTTAAAAGATGAAAATGTTGAACTCTTTTCAAACCTTAGGTGCAAAAAATTTAGCAATTTCCAATGGTACAAAAATACCTTCCTAACTAGGGTCATACTTAGGGAAGACTCTAACCAACCTTTCTGGAAATAAAAATTCTTTGCAGGTTTACCAATCCTTTTAGGCGAAAAAGCTAGGAATAAGATTAGGAATTCTCAAGACAACAGATCATACCCTATAGTGATTTTACTTATGGTGAATTGATTAGTCTCACCCAATAAGAGGACATCAAAATCTATTAAGACTTAAAACTCCAAAAACACCCAAAATGGGAATTAAAATGGACCAAACAAGAGTTAGGTTTTTTGTGTGAACAGTTTGATATCAATACCAGCAAACCATCCTCTTGCATAGGAAACTCCAAAAATAGATCGCATATTAGTACAAATACAAAAGGTTCTAAAACCTATAAAGGAAGGAAATATTCCAAAATTCCGTGACGAGTTTTACAAAAAACCTCATTACAAAAGATCCAGAAAACAAAATCCCAAGAAACAAGAGTCCAATAACAAGTATAAAGTTATTATTTGTTACAAATGTGGCAAAAATGGTCATACTTCTAAATTCTGCAAGATAAATTGAAAATTGCATTGACTTCAACTAGATGAAGAAACTATGTCTAGAATTTTCAATTTACTTATAGACTTTTCTGATTCCGAACTAGGAAGCTTCTCTTCTGATTCCGAAGATAGAAAATCCTTACAGGTTGATGGGTTAGTTACTAGTTCATCCAGTTTTTTAGATAGTGAACCAACAAAACAAATAAATGTTCTTACTAAAGAGCAAGAATTCTTTTTAGATGTTGTCAAACATATAAATGATACCCAAATTCATAAAGTATATTTAGATAAACTCTTAAGTTCCCTTAGTCAAAGTAAGGTAGAAAAAAATAGAAGAAAAACCTTTTATTCTTCCTAACACATAAAAAAAAACCTACAATCTTACCCATATCCTTGATAAAGGTAAGAAAATAAAAAATAAACATGTATCTATCCATGATATTCAAAAGGAAATTAAGGAAGTAAAACTAGAATTAAGAGAGCTAAAAGAAATACAAAAGAGTGATTCACAAACTCTACAATTGCTTCTTTCTAAATCTGTACAAAATGATTTTGATTCGGGTAATATTTTTAGTAAAGAAGATCGTGATATTTAGAACATTGAGTCACTTGAAAAAATTTCATAAGATTTTCTTTTTATTTTAAGAGAAATTACTTCGAGAAAATATTTTATTAAAATTACCCTTATTGTTTCAGAAGATTTTAAAATTAATACTATTGCATTGTTCGATAGTGGAACTGATTTAAATTGCATTAAAACTGGTTGAATACTAAAAAAACTTTCGTAAAAATACTCATGCAAAACTTTCAACTGCAAATAATTCTAAGTTAAAAATATATTCTAAAACTGAATTTTCAATTTTAAATAATAATATTTCCCTCACAACTTCTTTCATTTTAATTTATGACATACATCATATTGTGATTCTTGGAACACATTTTATTAATTTAATTACTCTTTTTAAAGTTAGTGAAAATTCAATTTCTTTTAATTACATTTCTAAAAAATTAAAATTTCAATTTATTGAAAAACAAAAAACTACAAGTTTGAATCTTGTTAAGGCTTGTTCCATCCATAAAAATAATATTAGTGTTTTAATTAAAGGAAAAAGTTTTCATTTTGATAATCTTAAGAATATTTTCTCTTTCAAACGTTTAGAAAACTAGTTGGCAACTCCTGAGATTAAAGAAAAAATTTCAAAATTACAAAATATTTTTGAAAAGAAAATTTGTACAAATTTTCCAAATGCCTTTTGGAAACTGAAACAACATATCATTGATCTTTTTTATGAAAAAAGATTTTGATAAAAGACAAATTCCAACAAAAGTTCAGCCTATTCAAATGGATGCTACTGATTTAAATTGCATTAAAACTGGTTTAATACCAAAAAAACTTTCGTAAAAATACTCATACAAAACTTTCAGCTGCAAATAATTCTAAGTTAAAAATAGATTCTAAAATTGAAGTTTCAATTTTAAATAATAATATTTCCCTCACAACTTCTTTCATTTTAGTTTATAACATACATCATATTGTGATTCTTGGAACACATTTTATTAATTTAATTACTTCTTTTAAAGTTAGTGAAAATTCAATTTCTTTTAAATACAATTCTAAAAAATTAAATTTTCAATTTATTGAAAAACCAAAAACTACAAGTTTGAATCTTGTTAAGGCTTGTTCCATTCATAAAAATACTATTAATGTTTTAATTAAAGGAAAAAGTTTTCATCTTGATAATCTTAAGAAAATTTTCTCTTTCAAACATTTAGAAAACTAGTTGGCAACTCCTGAGATTAAAGAAAAAATTTCAAAATTACAATATATTTTTTAAAAGGAAATTTATTTAGATTTTCCAAATGTCTTTTAGGAATTGAAACAACATATCATTGATCTTCCTTATGAAAATTTTTTTGATAAAAGAAAAATTTTGACAAAGGCTCAGCCTATTCAAATGAATGCTGAATTAGAAGAGCATTGTAGAAAAGAAATTCATGATCTATAACAAAAATGTTTGATTTCTAAGTTTATGTCTCCTTAGAGTTGTGTTGCCTTTTATGTCAACAAAAATTCAGAGATAGAAAGAGGTACTCGTAGGCTTGTTATTAACTATAAGCATTTAAATTTTGCTTTAAAATGGATCAGATACCCGATTCCTAATAAAATAGATTTGTTACAAAAACTTCATTCTACTTCGATTTTCTCAAAATTCGATATGAAATTAGAATTTTTGCAAATTCAAATTTCAAAAAATTATCGCTACAAGACCGTTTTTACAGTCTCTTTTGGACAATATGAATGGAATGTAATGCCCATTCAAAATTTTAAATAATTATGAATGACATTTTCAATGAATATTCCAAATTTTGTGTTGTTTATATTGATGATATTTTAATATTCTATGCTTCTTTGGATGAACACCTTAAACACCTCAAAACCTTTTTCTATATTGCAAAGAAAAATGGTTTAGTAGTTTCTAAATAAAAAATGTTTCTTTTTCAAACAAAAATTCATTTTTAAGGATATTATATATCACAAGGATTAATAACCCCAATTGAAAAATATCTCCAGTTTGCTAATAAATTCCTTAATAAAATTATCGATAAAACACAGTTACACAGGTTTTTAAAAAGTCTTAATTATGTATTAGACTTTTGTCCAAATATCAATAGATTAGCTAAACCACTTCATAATAGGTTTAAAAAAAATTATGTTTTGTGGTTGATGAACATACTAATATTGTTTGTTCTATTAAAAAACAGGTTTTAGATATTCCATGTTTACATATTGCAGATCTCAGTTTTCCAAAAATTGTTGAAACTGATACTTCTGATTTAGGTTATGGTGAAATTCTTAAATAGAAGCAAGGGGGGAAAGAGTATATTGTGCAATATACTTTTGCACACTGGAATGATACCCAAAAAAATTATTCCATAATTAAAAAAAAAATTGAGTATTGTTTTATACATTCAAAAATTCCAAAGTGATTTATTAAATCAAAAATTTCTTAGAATTGATTGCAAAAAATGTTTTACAAAAAGATGTTTAAAATTTTGTATCCAAAAAAATTTTTGTACAATGGCAAGCTATTTTAAGTATTGTTGACTTTGATATTGAATACATAAAAGGAAATACAAATTTCATTCCAGATTTCCTAACTAAAAAATTTCTACATTCCATAAATGATGCCTAGAAAGACAAAAAAAATAACGATGTCTAGAAACACAAAAAATAAAGGAAAATAAATACACAAAAATTTTTCAGAGTACAAATCTTTCTTTGATGCCTTGATAGACAAAAAGTACAAGATGCTGCTTCTTCTAAAAATTCTCAGACAAAAATTGCAGCCTTTGCTTCTATTTAGAAAATCTCAAATAAGTTTCTTAAACTAAATCCAAAAAATACTGAACTATTTCAATATCTTATAGAAATGCTAGAATCATTTAAAAAACAACTTTGAGAGTCAATTCAACCCTGAATGATCTCTACCGGACAAGAGGATAAGGCAAGCTAATCTCAATTAATTCCCTCTCAGGCAAATTCCTTATATCCACTTTCAAAATTTGTGAAAGAAGATTTTTCAAAAACATTTTCACAAAAACATGTTTCAAATTCTCAAATAATATTGACCTAAAAATCCCAAAATCCTTATGTTTTTATCTTAAATGATATTTTTTAAAATATTATAAATACATAAAAGAGTTTTCATGATTTCAATCCCTTTGATACCTTAGAAAAATTCTTTAGAAAAAAGATGGCCGCCTAATTTAACAAAAACTTATCAAAAAATTTTAGAAATAATAGAATCTGTTTCTTTCAAAAATTTCTTTTATAATAAACAACAGATTGATCCCGCATATTCCACTTATAAAATTCATAAGGTAATTGCTCCATGAGATTGGAAATTTGACATTTCTCAACCTCTCTATTTTTTAGAAACTTTCAAAAAACTATCATTTCTTGATACCACATATAATTACTGAAATTACTAGCAAGCTTAGTTAAATGCCTTTACCATCCAAAATAACATAAAATCTCATACTTGGTTATTCTATTTTGATACCACTTGTAATCCCTTCTCTTTTCTTTCAAAGTGGCTCATGTGGTGGGACAAGTTTGGAACAAATTTGGAATTCATAAAGACAAAGTCTTATATTCTCAAATCTTTTAACATATTCAAAACCTATTAGACACTGAACCCAGAAGAAAAAAGGCTTTCAGCCCTTTGCCTTTTCTCATCAATCTATTTGTCTTGGCTCTTTGCTTGAACTCTAGATTATTTTGATCATTTAATTCTCAAAATTAGAATAAGATTCAAAATCAAATGTGGGACAAATTCAAAATTCCACTAAGCTTAAATCCCAATAAAGTTATATTTTGAATTCATAAGCAAAAGAAAATTGCTTCTCAAAATTAGCAAATTTCTTTCCAGTTGAAAGAGCAAAGTCAATTCCTTGCTCAGAAATTCCAAATGGCTGCAGCAAAAACTCATAAAGAAATGCAAACGATTCTTCAAAAATTTGCACCAAGTTCTTCTTCATCCAAGATCTCATCGAATTCAAGTCCAACCATTAATTTGGATGATGATGACGATATTGATTTTTCTCATACTGATTTCTTTAGCAACAGTGGATATTAAAAAAAAAGTAAGATTGCTAAAAAAAAAAAGAAATCCCATAAAAATTTAACAAGGGCATTTAAAAAAAATTGCTCAAAAAAGAAATCACATAAAAAGAATTTCACAAAGGGTGAGCATTTAAAATTTCTTTTGGAAATTATTTTCCAGTTTTAACTCACAATAGAGAGGTTAAATCTACAACAATATATCAATTGATATTCAAATACCAAAGAAATTTTTATGCCAGATATTGTTCATTCAAGCTACGAGTTACGTTTACTGTAACAAAATTGTTCAAAATTTCAAAAATGCTCCTGAGCACTATAAAAGAAGACTATTTTTGCCTATATGTTGCTTATATAAGTAGAATTCCTCTCATTTGGGAGGTATCCAAGTATTTAGGAAAAATTGCTCTCTCTTAAAAATCTTTAGAAGCTCTCTCCCTAAAAGCTATTATCTCTTCCTTGTAGCATAAACATCAAAACCTATAAACACTTTTCTCTCATACCTTACTTTGGCTATTGTATCTTGGTTTTCTAAATACCTAAATAAGGTTTTATACTTTTGTAATTTAAATTTTATATTAATAAAATAAAAATTATAATTTTAATTATTTTCTATTTTCTGCCACCTAATTTATTTTCTGCATTTATTTATTTAATTAAAGTAATGTCTTGCAAAATTATACTCAGATCTAATTTAGTGACATAAGAGAGACACTTATTCTGCATTTATTTTTTTTAAATTTATGTACATTTAATTTAAATTTCTGCTTTATTTAAATTTCTGTTATTTATTTCTTATCTCTGCTTTTATTTTCTTCTATGATCTTTGGGTGTCTTTATATATATATATATATTACTCCGTTAGTAAAAAGAAAAAGATATATTATCATAAACAATGTTAAGTTCATCTAGCATAGCACTAATGTAAAATTTTTATGTTGTGGCACTAATACGATGTCCACATGGCGCTAATGTTGCATGGCCATATATCACAAAAAATATCAAGTTAGCATTATGTTAAATGTAATTAATATTGTTAATATAAATATATTATTTTTTCCAATGGAATAAAGGAGAACTCCCTTTTAAAAAAAAAACTACATACCATAAATTGTAAAGAGGCGAAACCATATTACACTTTTGGAAAAATTACAAAAATAAATCATGAATTTTGCTATATTTCACAATTATATCTAATTTTTTGAAAATTCTATTTAAATTATATGAATTTTCATTTTTGAAACAAATATAATCTTGATGGCAAGAAACCAATTTATAAACCTGACTGAAACTTACTTGGATTGATCAAATGGAATAAACGGGCACTGATGAGGACTAATTTACTTACTATATTAAATAATTTGATTATATAGTTGACACTCTAGTCCAATTATCTAATTATAATTGAATATATTTAATTCATGTCAGTGTCAACTATTTTATTCAACCAATCTGTATAAGCGTCAATTAGGTTATGTGACTGGCTCCATGCTACCTAAGGTAAATTTGTTTCATAAATGAAAGTTTATATAATTTAAAAGAATTTTTTTAAAAAAAAATTATATATAATTGTGATATCTTTTAAAGTTTAGAATTTTTTTTTTTTTTTTTTTGTAATTTTCTTGCCACTTATTTTTGAACTTTTTATATAAATATGAATGAGGAAAAGTCCAACACAGGCCTTTGGCTAGGCCTAACCCGAGCCCATGAAGTTTAATGAATAGAGTGTTGCAGATGATGGACCAATTATCAATATAGGGATTCTTATATCATAGATCCTAGTTCATGTTGCATTGTAGACTAAGTGTCTTTAATACGTGTAAGAAATCGTGACAATTTTGTAAATAAAATAAATTTACACAGTTATCAAACATACGGTAGCAATTTTATAAATATTCATTATCCGTTGTAAATATATTCATCAGTTTATTGAAAAAATTTATTTATTAATAAAAATATAGGTTCATTGTGAATAAAGTAAAAATTCATTAGTTTATTAATAAATGTTCGTTTCTTGTAATTTATGGGTTTATTATCATTAAATTATAGCTTATAAACTGTAGGATCATTAATGATAAAGTAAAAAGTTCATTAGCAATAAAGTAAATATTTATTTCTTTATTGAGATATGTTTATTTGTTATAAGTTTGTATGTCTATTAGAAATAAAGTGAAAGTTCATTAGTTTATTAATAATTATTTATTTCATTTCTTCGTGTATTTAATTTATTGGATAATATATTATTTTTTTTGTATTGATATGTAGGTATAAATTTGTTGAATTTTCTTAAAGAAGATACATTATGTATTCAATTTAATGAATATTATATTATTTTCTTTAATTGTCAATAGTAATAAACTAATGAAATTTTACTTTATTTCTAATGAATCTTTCTCAATAAACTAATGAAACTTTTTCAATAAACGAATAACAAATATTAGGAAATTGTCATCATGGGTTTGATGGTTGTGTAAGTTTTTTTTATTTATAAAATTGTCACAATCTCTCACACATGTACTAGACCTTTAGTCTATAATGCTCCATTTGGACTCCAGTCCATGCAACATTATGAACTAAGAGTCCAATACACGTGCGAGAAGTGTTAGTGCAAATTATATCTTAGACTCCGATCCATATAGCATTATGAATTATGGTCCATTTGACATGTTTGAAACTATAGTTTTAATTTTTAAAATTTTAACAACAAATAATGGAGGCGCAATTTGTGCAAAGCTTTCTTCCTTTTCTGCCTTTCTTCTTTTTTGGCACAATATTTTGGTGTTTTCTTTTCTTCATTCTCTCTATTCTCCATTCTCTTCTCTATATTGGTGTGATTGTCTTTCAAAAAGATACAATTTTAGTTGTTGCTTCATTATTTTCTCAATTATTCTTTATTTAGGTGTGATTTTTTATTGATTTGTTGTTTTTCCATTGTATTTTATCTCAATTTTTTTTGTTGTGTCTTGAGTTTATCCGAAAATGATTCAATAAATTTATACCTACAAATTAAAATAAAATTCATTAAATTAAATACACAAAAAAATGAAAAGAACATGTATTAATATAAGCAATGAACATTTATTAATAAACTAATGAACGTTTTACTAATTTATTCCTAATGAATTTACAGTTTATAATAAATGAATATTTCTCAATAAACTAATATATTTATTTTATTGATAATAAACTTATAGTTTATAACAAATTAACTTGCAGTTTATAAGATATAGTTTACTGATAATGAACCTGTAATTTACAAAATGAACATTTACTTTATTTATAATAAATCTATAATTTACAAAAACAAATGAACTTTTATTAATAAATTAATTAATTTTTATTTTCACTACAAGAATTTTAAGATTTAGCGGCGCTAAAATAGCATAGTTATTTAAAGAATAGTGTCGCTAAAATAGCTTAGCGACCCCACAAAGACGTCATCACATTGTCTCTAGAATCACTGTCGCTAAGCCATTTTTAGCAACGCCATTTAAGCGATGGCACAAATTAGCAACACCAATTTTGGTGTCACTAACAGAGACACCACGAAGGCATTGCAAAGTTTGCAAAAAAAAAGTGTCGCAAAAAGAGGCGACAATAATAATTAGGTGACAGTAAGAGCAACGCACTTATCGACAACATACAGACATTGCTATTTGTTTTAATTTAGTGACAACCTATTTGCGTTGCTAATTTCTAATTTATTTTTGATTTAAAATTGATTACTATTTAGCGATGGTACTTTGATATTTTAAAAAGAAAAAAAAAACCTACTTATAAAACTCCTTTTTTATATCATATAATTCTTAATATTGACACCATTCAATATTCATTCCAATCTAAAATATATTGTTTTATCTAAAAAAGGTAAATACAATAACAAAATCCCAATAACCTAGAGTTTAAAAAAAATAAACATTTATTAATAAACTAATGAATATTTATTTTATTTGTAATAAATCTATAGTTCTATAACAAATAAACATTTTTCAATAAACTAATGAACATACCAATAAACGAATGATAAATATTTACGAAATTGCTGTCATGTATTTAATAACTATGTAAGTTTGTTTTATTTATAAAATTATCATCATCCTTTTCACGTGTAATAATCTTTAGTCCACAATGCTATATGGACTAGAATATATGGTATAACAATTCTTAACATAGTTGAACCGGCACATTTCTGTGTACCCACTACACTAGTTAGGTGGAAGTTGAGAATTACATGGAACATGGGCAATGGGTTAGTTATGTATCTATTATGGCATTACTAGTACCCCATTGCTTGCCAAAGATTCTTATATACAAGGTTGTAATTGAATTGAGTCGAACATAATATTGATAGTTCATATTTGATTTGTTTAAATATGTCATAGGCTTGAGTTTGATTCATGCTTTAATGTTTGAGTTCGAACTTGGCTCGTTTCAAAATTATTAAGTTTGTAAGCGGTTCGAATTCAGTTTATAAATGCTCATTTATTATACTTAATGAGCTTGGTTCAAGTTCGGCTCGTTAACTAATAATGATAAAAATTTGAGTTCGACTTATTACTAATAATTTCAAAAGCTCGAACTCAAGCTCAATAATATAATATAACATAAACGAACTTTAAACAAGCACATTCATGAGCTTTTTAACCAATATATTCACGAGATTCTAAATAAATATATTCGTGAGCTAGTTTGCAAATATGTTCGTGTTCGCAAACTTTAAAACAAACATGTTCACAAGCGAACAAACCAAACAGTATTAAACTCAGGTTTAAAAAGGTTTTCGAATTCGGATTTGACCTCGAGTTCAACTCATTAAAATTAACAAATGATTTCAAATGAATTTTTTTT
This sequence comes from Balakata baccata, assembly GCA_949630135.1. Lineage (NCBI taxonomy): Eukaryota > Viridiplantae > Streptophyta > Magnoliopsida > Malpighiales > Euphorbiaceae > Balakata > Balakata baccata. Next base: position 4,698 of record CATIWF010058604.1, on the reverse strand, counting down.
CGAATCGAGGCTCAAATAGTTTACGAGCAGTCTGATTTATTTATAATCCTACTTATATAACCGTCCACCCAAAAAAAAAAAACCTCCAATTTTCTGCTTTTTAAAAAATTCCAAGCAATATATTCTATAAATTATATTTAATATCAATAAAATTAATTTTGCTTCGCATCGTATAATATAATCGATTATTACACAAATCAATATAATAAGAATGTTTATAATTGTGATTTCTGTATAGAGATTATTTGAATTACTTCCGTCATAAATCATATAATACCATAGTCATCTGTCGACACTAGTCATTGGTTATCGCCCGCTGTTCACTTAGCGGCCGCCATCATCTATTCATAGTTATAGCTATCGTATTTTTTTTTCTTTTTTAATCTGGCTACATATAAATTAAATTTTGGAAAAAAAAAATATATATATATATATATATATTTCCAAACATAAAATAAAATTGTAATATATTTTTTGATTACATTACATGTTTGACGACATTACAGCATGGCCACGTCATGAAAAAGTTAAAGTAATATATTGTGCTCAATTTGTGATTAAAATGAAAAATGGATGCCTTGATTCGGAATTCTATGAAGGCTGCACTAGAAAGAAGTAAGAGCACTGGTTGCAAAGTGTGGTTTACACCGTTACATCATTAAAATTTGAATTACATTTTTTATTTATTTTATCTCTATAATTTATTTCAATTTTAATTTATAAGACTTAATTAATATTTTAATACATTTATTCTTGACAATTAAAAATATTATTGGGTTATAATCCATGTGGGTTTGATCCAGCCCAAAATCCAAATTGGATTATTATAAAATGAGCAAATTATTTTGTTAGAAAATAACTTATCTATGAAAAATTACAAGCGTAACTTTAATCTCTCTTTTTGAAATTTTTTTTTTGTGATTTTCTATTCTTTCAAGTTCATATAAGAGAATCAAAAGTGTTTGTACTGTGGATTATGCTTCGAATTCTAGTAACTGGTGTTCCTAAAGCATTAAAAATACAAAATTCATATTTCAACAACTTTTCGCTGCCTATCACAATATAACAATTATAAAATAATAAAAATAGAATCCATTTAAATTTTTTATTCAAATAAAATTTTCTTCATTTTTCCTCTTTATCTATTGTTTGCAATTTCTCTTTCTCTCCTGCAATGGTGATGTTCTAAGGTGAAGACAATCATTTCACGTGCAGACTAAAAAAATGTAATTCACAGCAATGTCATGTCATTAAAAAGCTTAAAAAAAATTAATAAAAATTTTTTGTGGTAAATTAAAATTTAAATTACAGTTAATTAAGCTTGGTCGGTAGAGCGCATGGCTTTTAACCATGTGGTCGTGGGATCGATCCCCACAGACGGCGGCCTTGTTCATATTTTGATTTTTTCTTTCAATTTTAAGATGAACAGAACCCTAGTTCCCAACTATATTTCCCTTCCATCTTATTCCTTCAGAACTCGTTTGGATTGAAATGTTTTAAAATTCATAAATTTCATAAAATTTTCAAATTTTAAATCTATTGATTCTAAAAATTTTATCATTTTGTTTGACTATAAAATTCATAAATAGTGACTTTACACTTTATGTTTAGGGCTGCAATCAAATTGAGTCAAACCGAATATTGATGAGATTGAACTTGATTCGTTTAAATATATCGAGCTCGAGCTTTTATAGTTGAGTTCGAGCTTGACTCGTTTAAAGATATTGAGCTCGCGAGCAGCTTGAGCTTTGCTCATAAAAAACTCGGTTATTATACTTAACGAACTAAACTTGAATTCGGCTCGTCAACAAATAAATATAAAAGCTCATTAACAAATAATGACAAAAGTTCGAATTCAAGCTCGAACTTAAGTTCAAAATATAATATAAACGAGTTTTAAATGAACACGTTCGTAAGCTAACGAACCAAACAATATCAAGCTCGAGCTTGATAAAATTTTTGAGCTGAGCTGGGCTCGTTAAGCTTAATAAATGATCTCGATCGAGCTTTTTTTCGAACCAAGACCCGAATAACTTGCAAGCGGCTTGATTCATTTATACCCCTATTTATGTTTGGTTCAATGATCACAATCCATGAATTTAACAATTAATTTTCAATTTTATCTTTTATTAAATATTGATAATTTATTATTAATTAAGTATATACAATCAATTTCACTATATATTAAAAAATTTTAAAAATAAAATTGGTTATTTTAATAGTTAAAAAATAAAAAAATAAAATTATTACTTGTTATAATGTTTAATTACATTGCTAAAAATATTTTTTTAATGATTTAATATATATTAATACTATATTATGCAAAATAATAATAATAATAATAAGTTGAAATTAAAAGAAAAATTTTTATTTTATTGGGATTAAAGATAATTTTGGAATATTAATAATTTATTAAAAATAATTTTAGAAAAAAAAAATATGGCAACATCAGAATTCATAGATTTTGAACTTTCCCAACTAAGAAATAGGAAATTAAATCCTTCAAAAATAAAGAATTTTGATGGATGGAAAATTTTTCAAAATACTTGAATTTTAATCTTTTGTAAGTAATCAAACAATCGATTTGAAATAAATTTATAAATTATTCAAAATTTATAATTTAAAATCTCTTGATCCAAACACAACATTTAACTTCTTTCTTTGTGGGCATTAGGCGGGTGAATTTCACATACGGTTCTCCAATTATATAATTCGTAACAACTCAGTACCTGAAAAATTATTTGTAATACAAAAGTACTCAAATTATATAAATTGTAACAATTCAGTATGTCAAAAATTATTTGTAATATAAAGGTACTCCAATTATGTAAATTGTAATAATTCTGTATCTCAAAAATTATTTGTAATACAAAAATACCTCAACTTTTATTTTGTAACTAAATAATACTTCTGTTTTTTACTCTATCTTCTTAACATAAATGTGATATGAAATATCACATCATATAAATTTCAATTTTACTAATTGGGTATTATAACTAATTTTTTTTATTAAAATTTATCTGGATATTTCACGTAATATTTCTGTTAGAGAAACTAATGGGTGTTATTGAGTATTCCAAAAGTATGTTTTGAATTTTTTGATTTAATTTACTAGTTTTTTAATTGAGTAAACGAGATCTAATAGATGAAAACAGAAGTACTATTTAGTTAAAAAATAAAAATTGAGATACTTTTGTATTATAAATAATATTTGAGATATTAAATTGTTACAATTTACATAATTATGATACCTTTATATTACAAATAATTTTTAAAATACTGAATTATTATAATTTATATAATTAAATTACCGTTAATAAAAATTCAGCTGCGGATAAGCCAATTGTCAAATATTCCATGCAAAGTGATCAATAACTGGACCAATAATCTAATTAGTTTAGTGTAATTCGCAAGGCACAGGGGAAAAAAAAGGGAAAATATCTGTAGGTAGCTACTTGTATTAATCATATAATATCATGAATCACTAACTACTTAAATGTACACCTGATAACTAATTTTATTCATTATATACACAAAAAGTCAATTACAGTGTTGTAAAAGCCGGATCTGTCCCACCGGTTCAATCGGATAATCAAAAATCAGATTTTAGGCCAATCGATTTTTAGTGTTGAAAGGGTAGCATCTAACTCGCCATAAAACCGATAACCCGACCGAATTAACTGGTACATACGGTGTGGTTCGAGCGGTTTTTACCGGTCAAATCCTGAAACTTGGCATGATGTGAAGCTTTGTTTCTCATTCTCATCTCTGTATGTCATCACCAAAATCTGCTGTGCAATAATATTTCTGGGTTTTAATGAGTAGACGATTTGAGAAATATAGTCTATCAGTTGAATGGAGGAGTCAACGAATTGGTAGAACACATGAAGCGAAGGAGTACAACCCAGCCAGTGAGTCACTGAGTAGAATAGGGATAGTGCGAAGAGAGAAACTAAATATGGTTTAAGATACTATTGATTTGCAGGTCGTGTTCATATCGCATCAATTCACTATGGTGATATAATTAAAATTTACATGAAAACAATCTATTTATTAATTGGATTGACATGAATACAATACAAAAATCAAACGGATTACATGAACACGATACTAAAATTAAATGAGTTACACGAATACGATACAAAAATTAAATGGGTTACACCAATACGACACGAAAATTAAACGGATTACACGAATACAATACATATAACATATTTAACTTTCGTGTCATATTTGGGTCATAAAATCATATACGATTATGCCTTTTGGTTTTTTTAACATGATATAACACTACATGAAAATGATATTTAAATATTATGTTTTATTAAATGATACTATTAACCTTAATATTTTAATAAATTTATGCATATTATAAATTGTAGTCGGATTAACACGACACAACAGGAAAATATTAAACTAATTGTAGCGAATTTGTATGTCAATCTGTAACACGACCTGATTTGAGCTATACCATAAATAAATCGAGACATTTATGATACCAACTCATTAATACTCAATACTAATCCATTAATTTTATATATTTCGTATTAGTTTAATGTGTCGCAATCCATTTTGACAGGCCAAAGTTCATGGAAGAAAAAATACGAAGAAAGAAGAAGATATTCAAAAAGCTTGGGCTTGAAATTTTACTTTTTGAATAGAAATTGAGGAATGGGAAAGGGATATGACAGAGAGATG
>CATIWF010058589.1:0-25789 GCA_949630135.1 Balakata baccata | reverse complement strand
GATCATTTATATCGGGGGATTAAGGAATACTTGTATACTTGTCCATTTTTACGTTTTACTTTCCTGATGAGTTTTTTTTTTATTATTATTATTATTTTATATTTCATTTTGCTATTTAATTTTTGAGCTCTTCTACAATATAATAAGTTTATTGATAAACTTTAATATATATTTGTAATCTTTAGATCACTTATTTTCAATTTTGACTATTAGATTATATAATAAGTAATCTATTAAATTAATTAATTAATTTAAATAAATTAACTTTTTTTAAAAGTTCATCAATACACTAGATTTATTATAGCAAAAGTTTTAATTTTGAAAAGCACAATACACTCGGTTGTTATGTCGGAAAATTCATCAATGTGTAGAGTTTGCAATCTATGCATATCATGTCCTACGTGGTGTATGACATAATCATACTAAATACAACACAATTAATTAATTGTTTCAAACATTAAAACACGAATACAACACGGCACAATTATATACAATTAATAAATGTGTCTGAATATATACACGTTATATGATACGAAATGATTAGATAAGATTAATTAAATGTGTCTGCACATCTATACATTATACAACATGAGATACGAATAAACACGAATATTAAATTAAAAATATTAAAAAATTTATAAAAAAATTTCCCACACATAATTAATAAATTATTACAATACAATAATATTAAAAAACTTCAAATTGAAAATTGGAGTCTTTATAATTCATTAAAAAAACTACAAAATAATATAGTTTTATTTCATATTTTAAAATTAAAAATCATAGTGGAAGAAATATTTAAATTCATTTTATGAAACTATATATTATAATATTTATTAAATTATATTTAGATAAATTAAAATATAACAAACTGTATAGCTATTATTCTCTAATTTATATCATATTAATATATTTAGTAGCTTATATTTAGATGAATTAATATATATTTACTAATTTATGTTTATTTCATCATATATATATATATTAACAAAATATTTAAAATATTATAATATATATTTGAACATTCTATGTAATTTGAATTTTAATTAACACTAAATAATTAAATATTTTATATATTTTTTAATCGTATTTAATTTTATCTTAACAAATTTAGTAGGTAAAATATATTTATGACACAGTTTTTTTTATGTTTTAATTGTATTAATATAGTTATAACACATATTTGTTTAGTTTAAACTCATATTCGTCTAAATCTATATTGTTTCATATCATTTAATCGTGTCGTATTAAAAATTAACAACTCTATCGATGTGTGAAATTCACATGCTATTTTTTAGTATGACACAACATATATTATGATAAAAATTGAATTTTTAAAAAGCAAAATGCACCAAAAAAAGAAATATAAAAAATAACAGGAATAAAAACTGATTAAAGAGGTAAAATAATAAAAATAGATAAATACAAATAGTTGGATATATCTTTTATATAGTAAAAAAATAATAATTAAGTATTTTTCAACTTAACATAATATCCACGAAAAAACTTAATATAATATATTGCATAAATAAATTTCATAATAAAATTTTTTATTTACTAATTTGTACTTTTTTTTAAAATCTCATGCATATGTTTTTAGTAAGTACATTTGTTGTATACACATAATTTTTAGTATAATTAATTAATATAATTTTTTTAAAGTAGATGAATATAAATTTTTTTTTGTCATTAGAACTTATACTATAAATGTGTTAAATTTCTGAAAATATTAGTAGATAGTGGTTAAAAGATCTAATCTAATACATTTTATAGAAAACACCAACCAAGCTACTAGATTGGTAATGAATATCATATCATAATATGTATATAAGTGATAATCGAAAAACAAATAAAATGACTATAAAATATTTATTACTTTTATTTTATATATAATTTTTAATAATAGCTAAATAAAATTTAAAATAATTAATAAAAAATATATAAAAAAATTAAGTAATAAATTTATTATCTAATAATTAAGTGAAAAGTAATACTTGAACACACATATTTAAAATCTTTAAACAATTATATACTAAAAAGAAAAAAAAAAGGGACGGTTGTCTTTCGTTCTTGATCTTATTTTTCGCGGAGGTGGTTAACAGCGCAAAAGAGGCAGGAGCAAACCAAATTTCCTGCAATTATCCTCTGTGTCTGTCTCGGCATGATGAAGGGACTCTGAAATCTGAATCTCTCTCGCACTCCGAAAGTCGAAACGGTGAGTCTTCTGTCCGTTTCGAGAGGAGCGTGCTAGGGTTTGAAATTTATTTCATGAATAATTTGCCATTTTCTGTGGTTTTTTATTTTTTTCAATGCGATTGGCTCCGTTATGCGCTCAAGATGCGGTCTTGATTTTCATTAGCAGATTCATGTTTCGATTCGATTGCTAATTGCTATTAGATTATGTTTCTTTGGATGTGGATTTAGTAGATTCATGGAATTCTGTGTGTCATTATTCCTTAAGTGCTTACAATTAGTAGGGATTTTTGAGGATTGAGATGCCATTGTTTATACATGTGCAAATTGATTTTTAACTGATGCGAATTTAACTAATTTGAAGTTACATGCTTTTGGTCTTGGATTTCTTTCTTTGTTCTCCAGTTATCAGTAGTAAACAGGATTTCCAATTTCCGAAACTTAAAAAGAAGTTTGGGTAAACCATATTGACAGATTTCATTTTCTATTATCAATTATTTGGAAAACCAATTAATCTTCTGAATTTGCTAAGGCATCTTGGAAACTAGATTAGAAAAAGTTGAGAGTGATATTCTGATATATTTGTCCTTTTCTTCTTTTGCTTGGCGGACTTCCTTTTTAATAATTTCTCATTTTCTTAGAAAATTTTATGTTTTTACATATGCCCTTAACTTTTAAATGGAAAAGTCATGGGGTGATAGTAAAATCGTGCAATCTAGGCCTTAATGGATTTTTCCCTCTCGGGAATGATGTATCTTTCCCAAATTTTTTGTTTTCTTCTAATTATTCCTATTATCTTCTTTACTTCCTTAATGAGTAAGGGGGCAGTAGGAAAATGCAAGATGATGGATTGCATAATGATTAAGTTATTGAGGATCCTGATATTGAAAATAGGAATCCCAATGCAAAGAGTTGATTGCAAGGTGCAAACAAATATAGTAAGATATTAACAGAAGTTATGAAGGAAGTAGGAAAAGGAAGAAAATGAATATAAGTTATGCTTGTTTTAAGTTGTCACATTATGCAAATATTAAGGGGAGGACACACTATTCAATTTAGTGTAGTTTACTTTCTGTTCTTGGGCAGGGCTTGTAAAAAAATTAATTTTGTTTTATTACAAGAAAATTAAACTTCTTATTATACTTCTGTATTGGTTGTTGAGGTGTGTCCATCATTTATACTTATAATTCTTAATTTGTGACCCATTTTTTGAAAGGAAATTAATCAATATCATTTCAGTTGCACTCATTGTCAGTTACCAAAACTTTTATTTGAATTAGGGCTTTTTTTCATATTCGTTGTCTAAATCCACCAATTTGCTAGTTGGATAGAGTTATTCAAATTATAGATTACAATGATATTCTATTTGTTATTTACCATGAGGATGTTATTATAATTTAAATTGTAAAAGTGGGATTGAAGCTGCAATGTGATTGAGTTGTTTTGAGCAAAGCTTATTCTTTTTTTATTTGCTTAAGGCTCCAACAAAACCATTAATTGGGCATAAATAGTTTGATGTGTTTGCAATTGAAGATTGTGCTCTTGGAGTTAGTACATTTTGGAATACATTTACTGAGGCAATAACAAATACTCAACTTACGTGATATTCTTAATGCCAAATCACATGCTCTCTCTCTCTCTCTAATCTATATCCCTAAAACGGTCCCTTGATATGATTTGGTCCTTCTGTATTATTCACGTGTTAGGTTCTCTTTGAGATCCTAAACAAATTTTGGCAAGAATGTTGAGTAACCAATTCCTTGTACTCCTTATAAAAGAGGCATTTTTGCCAATGAAGTACTTTCCCATTTATTCTATTGCATGGACTTTTCATTGTTCATAGGAAGCTATACTTGATAAAGTTTTCATATGATTATACAGGGTGTGAATGGATGAAATGGAACGTGAGGGTGCTTTTAGCTCGATGCCTAAAATTAATAATGGCAACACTAAAGGTGAGATGGAGAAAGAATGTGAGATAGAAAAGATAAATAGTGGTGAGAATGGTTCTAATCGATTTGAGATAATGTCCTGTGAGCTAGTAGACGTGAATGAGGAACAATTAAATTTGGATTTTGCTGGCAAAACTGAAGAAGAATTCAAAAGAGAATCTTATATGGCAATTGGAGGAGAAGAGAAAAAGGATATGAGGGTAGAGATGAATAATGATAAGGTGGATGATGTTGAAATTGAAATTACTTCTTTTGAGACAATGAAGATGAATGGTGAAGAATCAATTTTGACTCTTGATGGCAAAGAGGGGGAATTTATGAAAGAATTTAATGGGATTATTACACTTGAACATGAGAAAGCACATATACCAAAGGAATTGAACTCCTTAGAGAATGTTGATGATGAAGTGGTTTGCAAAGAAGATGTGAAGAATGAAGAACAAGTAGAAGCTCATCCACATCAACAGGAGAGAGAATTTGATGGGGTTATGGCACTTGAACAGGAGAAAGAACATATACCAAAGGAGTTGAACACCTTGGCAAATGTTGATGACAAAGTGGTTTATGAAGAAGTTGCAAAAGAAGAGGTGAAGAATGAAGAACAAGTGGAAGTTGTTTCAAAGAAGAAAATAGTCAAGTCAAGGAAAAGTTTGAAAAAAGGCTCAAAGAAGAGTATAGCTTCTAGAGGTGTGCATGATGTGATTGTCAATGATATGAATCACCACGAACCTTTAACAAAGAACCTTCAAATAGTGGAGGCTTCAAATAACAAAGAAAGTGGTGACAATCAAGTGGTGCACAAAGATGGAAATAATGGGATGCGTAATGAAGAACAAGTGGAAGAAATTTCCAAGAAGAAACAAGATAATTTGAGGAAAAGGAGGAAACAAGGCTCAAAGAAGAAGATGGCTTTAAAGGGTAAGAAAAATGTTATTGCCAAATGTGCCTTTGACCAAAAACCCTTAAACAATAACCTTTTTGAGGAGCTAAACAATGAAGAAAATGGTGATGGTGGAGTGATGCACGAAGAACATGCAAAAGGAGGGATAAAAGATGAAAAACAAGTAGAAGGAATCTTTAAGAAGAAAATAAATAGGTCAAGGAAAGACTTGGAAAAAGGTTCAAATAAGAGGATAGATTTGAAGGGTGTGAATGAAGTGATTGTTAAGGATATGAACAAACAAGAACCTTCGGGCAAAAATGCAACAAAGAAGGCTAAAATTGCGGGGATGATATTCATGTGTAGTGCTAAGACAAAGAATGATTGCTATCAGTACAAGATTTTGGGTTTGCCTTCACATAAAAGAGATGATGTTCTAAAGATTAACAAAGGAATGAAGCTGTTTTTGTTTGATTTTGATTTGAAATCGTTGTATGGGATCTATGAAGCCGCAGGACCCGGGGGTTATAACATTGAACCAAAGGCTTTCAAGTCCGCATTTCCTTCTCAGGTTAGTGGCCATGTACTGCATTTCAAGTTTATCTTAATTTATGATAGCATAAGTTCCCTATGCATACATTCCATCGGCAATGGTGTGAAGCTATTGTCCTATACCTCCTTGTTCCATTTTCGTGTGACAAGCAATTTTGACTCATTTGCCCTAAAAGGTTTCCTTTTTATCTTCACTCAAAATAAATGTTTATCCAACCACAAATAAACAATTGGAATAGACATGTAGCATCTTCCTCTTGTGAAATCATGTGTAATGTTATCTTCATTCAAAAGAATTAATAAACAATTAGAATAAACATGTCACTTTCCTTATGCAAAGTCATATATAGAGTGTTTATATGGAGTTGTTTTAAGCAAATTTTCCTTTGCTATTAAAATTTTTTTAGTAAAACCTATCTAACATTAATCTCTGTTGATAAACTTGGCAATAACTAGTTGGTATATGGAATTTCATGCTTCATGCACCTATCTATTATAAGTTTAATGCAGAATTTCTTACTTGACTCTGTCATTTTTCTTGTAGGTGAGTAGTTGGCCACATTTATCCTTAGGCATTCTTTGTTAGAAAGTTTCTTGCAATACCTCGGATCTTCATAACTTGCATAATATGCACTTCACTAATACTTTGAATGTCATAGGTGGACAAATCTTGGTGCACCATCTTTTTGGTTTTCTTATTTTGTACCACTTGTAACCTTCGTCGTTTGTAGTCAAATTTTGCCTCTAAGGTTTCAATTTTGTTCTCTTCATTTCGTGGGATATAAACTAAATTAATTCACACTTATATGCCTAAACTTTAAATTGGTATCTATTGCACCTTACTGTGAATATACATGCGTTGCAATTTGGTTACTAAAATATGGTTATATTAGTTATTTCAAGGTTAACCTATCGAGATTTATTTGTTAATCTTTTTACTTTAAAGAATTTATGGAAATGTTTTTCTTCGTATCTAACATTTACTTCACCTTTTTTTTGGTTGAAGAATGCTAGAGTGTTTAATATATCTATTCATGGGCTCAATACGAGAAGTGGAGCTCAAACATTACAATATTGGGACTGGACATAAAATTTGTTTTCTACTAGACTTGTTAAGGGCATAAGGCCTTTCCTGAAGGCTAAATGATTGGTCTTGCCCGAGAGGTTTTCCTTGGGCCCAATCCAATCACGGCTTGACCTTTGGGTGGCCTGTGTCTTTGAGGTTGATCTGGCCCTCTAAAAATTTAGATATATTTTAAACTCGTGTTTGTGCCACATTTGAAAAAAAAGGTTAGGCTCGGCCATTAGCATTGGGCTCGAGGCTATGCATAAAATCTTAAAACAAACTAGGCCTGCCTCGTCAAATGAACAAATCTATTCTCTAGACCCTACTTTAACCCAAAACATGCTTTTAGGACTGGTGGGGTTTGGGAATTATTCCTTTTGGAGTTCGACTTGATAAAAATATAAATATATTTTCAGGAATATTTATTATGTATTGTTTGTGAGTTGTGCTTAGTAGAATTGAGATTTTGGTTGATTACTTGGTAGAATTAAGATATAAGTTAAAGAGTTAGACCCTTTTTTTTTTGGTGTATTACAAATATACTTTATGCTCATGGATTCTTTGTAGAAACTTTAGTAAATATCAATGACTTCAATTTAGTTACGTGCTTCTACTAGTGTCTCCTTGGTGTGATTGGTCTGTCAGATAACAAATTTGCTATTATTTGCCCTTAAAACCTGTGACAAATGAAAAATTGCTTCGCTCTTCTTTCATCCGCATATTGAGTTCTAGTGTTTAAATTTAGCTAGCTGGCTTCTATAGGATAGCATGTACCAAATTTTTTCTTGGATCAGCTCAAGCAGACAAGCACTCTCAAGTGTGTGCTGGGATGCTGGCATTGATGCGTCATAATAAATACTTATCAGCAGTAGCCTTCATTTTAAAGTCAGAATCATTGTTCAGTTGATTTTTTAAACCTGATTCTCAAATGCTTTGTGAGCTTGTTGATTTACTTTTGCTCCTTAAGTCTTTTTCACTCGCAAAAGATTCAAAATGAGTAACTGGATTTTGGCTGCTCGGTAGGTAATTAACTATGAATTCTGTTGCCTGCAATGCAATCAGGGATATTGGCATTTGATTTTTGCCAATATTGTTGTATGAACAATATTTCTGTTTTTAATTTATACTACTGGTTTGGACTATCCTGAAATAATAATTAATTGTAACAAGAGGTTTGTCGTGGTAGGTGCGGTTCACCGTTTATGAGGATTGCTTGCCGCTGCCAGAGGAGAAGTTCAGAAAGGCCATTAAAGATAATTATTACCAGAAGAACAAGTTTCGTAGTCAATTGACGTCAAAACAGGTTGGACCTTATTTTATTATTGATATACAAATAAGAGCTGCTATTGGCATAAGGATGCTGTTACATGTCTGCATTGACAATTGATGATTGCTCCTTGTACTGTTTTATAGGTGAATAATTTGTGCAAGCTTTTCCGAGCTGCAAACAAAGGTTCCAAATCAAAAGGGTTACACAGAGATCTTGAAGCACAAACACATAAACACGTTCCTAATAAACCGCATAGGCCCAAAAAGGATGGTAGGTCAGCTAAATTTACAGATCGAGACAGTACTAGGAAGCGGCATTTTGAGGCAGAAACCCATAGATCTGTACATCAGGACAGGACTAGGAAGCGACACCGCCGTGCATATGAAAGGGATATGTATACATCTCCTGTTCCACCTCCACCATCACATGCTCCTTTACCCCCACCATCTACCCTTGCACTCGCACCGCGGTCATATGATTATGAAGGGACCTTGGATATGAATGTTTATCGAAGGAATTCTCTTGTTGAGCATCAGGGAAGACAATTTCGAGACTTGGAATTCAGGCAGGGATTACGTATTGATCAATCAAGGGACTCATTCAATGAGCATTGTGATAGACGGTTTCTGGGATCAGAGTCAAGGCATCGAGAAGGAATCGAGTATCGTGATCCCTATGCCTTATATAGGGACCGCCCCTCGTACCTTGATCCCTTATATTCTCCTGCCCAGCCATCTGAATACCATGCTGACAGAAGGACATCACTTTATGCTGCTTTTCAACCAGGCATAGGTCTGCACGATCGTTCTATTGGTGCTAGGTATCGGTATTGAGATCTAGGTAAATAGAAACTGATGGCAGCCGCAGTGAACAATGTAGTCTTCACATAATTCTGCAGCAATCACTTTGGTGGAATTATGAGGTTTCTCTGAGTATCAAGAATTTTGATTTTTGGGAAGTTCACATTCTGCGGCAGTTTGTTTCATGCACTTGGCTTAAAATTGTAGTGCTATAAGGTTCGAACCAGGAGAGTATTTGCTTTCGTCTGACACTTGTTTCAAAAATGTAGTGATGGAATTTTGGTTATGATCTTATCGTTAAGATATTACTAAATGTAATTTACTTATTTATATTCTGCAGTTGTAGTTATGGTTTAAAGTTTTGCATGGCGGTTTTTGTTGCATTTGTATGATGGTGGCACTTCCAAATCACTAAGAACTGCGAGCAGCTGCAATAATATAATAATAATAAGAAAAAATTATTATTTATCTTTCATAGTTGATATAATATATTAGTATTTTTTTATATTTGAAAATTATACAATTTGCCCTTTATGTTTTATTATAATCTACTAATACGCTCTTCCGTTAGATTTTTTTGTTAAAAAACGTTATATTGTGATGAAATAAGAAAGATAAAGTTACTATTTACTTCATTAAATTTGATCTATCTTACTAGTATTTTATAAGTTTGATATAATGTATTAATATATATATGAAATTTATCATATTATACTAATATGCTTTTGAGCAAAAGAGTATTTTTTCTGATTACCAGTAAATATTTTAAAATTTAACAAAAGGATTATATAGTTTAACAAAAATAAAATAAAATAGATAAATTATATAATTTTCAAACTCTAAAAAATATTAATATATTATATCAAATTATATGAGCTAAATAGCAATTTTTCCTAATAATAATAAACTAATATAGATAGTTTGGCAATATGAATATATAATATAACCTATTTAGGTGAGTTAGGTGAAAGAAATAAGTTTTTAGTCATAGACCATCAAAATACTTTAGGGATTTTTAAAAAAATGGAAAAACCGCCTAAATAATTATTAAAATACAGCCCCATAAAGTTTATTGTTTCAAAAAACAAACAATACCAAAAGTGTTAAAAAAATTATAAAAATACCGAAATTTAAGGTTTACTACAAAATTTAAAGTTTAATTAAGGTTTACTTAAGTGTTACCCAATATTTACCAGAAAATTAATAAAAATTGAAATTACATAAGATTTATTTAAAATTTATCCATGAATTATCAAAAGTTTACCTATAGTTTACTATAAAATTAATAAAAATTGAAATTATAAAAAATTTACTAAAATTTACTTAAACTTTACTTAAATTATACCCAAAATTTATCAAATCTTTATAAAAAAAAAAAAATAATGAGAGTTAAAGTTGCATAAAGTTTACTCAAGATTTACTAAAATTTATCCAAAATTTACTACAAAATTAATGAAAATTAAAGTTACAAAAAATTTATCAAAAATTTACTTAAAATTCACTCAAATTATATCCAATATTTATCCAATTTTTACAAGAAAATTAATGAAATTTGAAATTATATAAGATATACTGAAAATTTACTAAAGTTTACCTAAGAATTATTCGAGATTTACCTAATGTTTACTCAGAGTTTACCAAATGTTTACTAAAAATTTACTCAAAATTTATCAAAAATCTAGCCAAAAGTTTAACAAAGTAAATAATATTAATTAAGTTAATTAAATACAAGTTTACATATTTTTTTTTGTAATTAAAGTTTATCTAAAGTTTACTTTAGTAATTAAGTTACTTAAATATAAATTTACCTATTTCTTTTACTAATTAAGTTAACTAAATAATAATTAAAAATAAATAAATGCATGCTTAAGGACAATTGGTAGCTATTTTCTTAATCCATATTTAAAATATGAAAATTTACTATTTTATATCTCAAATAAATAATTAAATATATTAAATATACATTAAATCTAATATTTTAAAAAAATCAGTAAAATGAAAATACATAAAATTGAAACAAAAACATAAAAATAACATCAGTAAAATTGAAATAATTTCCTCAATACTTAAATGTAAAAAGAATATTAAAAAGAGCTACAATTGAAGGTGGGTTGGACCATATTGAATTGTCTTTTGCATGCATGTGAAGCGGATTATCATTATTATCTATTATTATTTTCATCCATTATTTAAAAATTTAAATCCTCTCCCTCCATATATATAATATCTTGCTTTTGTGGGGTAGAAGGATTTTGCCCTTTTGAACATGATAATAGGTAGTTAAGTTGGTAGTTGTAGCAGTTGGTCTTTACACCTATAATTAAGCCAAGTGTGAAGAATATTGAAAACAAGAATATCACTACACAAAAATTCATGTGTAAACTTAAATTTATAGATTAATTTAATTACATAATAGTATTATTTTATTTTTATTAATTGATATAAATATAGTAATTAATTTATTTTTATATATATATATCATTATATAATTATATTAGTTTATAAATAATATAATAAACTAAATTTATCTAAAAAAAATTTTATTTTTACATGTCTTTAATGCAAAAAAAGAAAGAAAAAGATAGCTACTGTATTGATGATGCTAATGATGTGTTTGGGAACAAATAAAGTTTTTATATATTATTTCATCTTTTTTTTCCCTCTCTCTCTTTCTTTTTCCTTGCTTGTGAAACATTTAAGTAGGTTTTTTTTTTTTTTTTCTTTTCTTTTCATAAGGGTTTGCTTAAAGCTGAAAACCAAATTTCTTTAGGCATGCAAAGATTTATACGGAAAAAAAAAAAACAGAATTCGGATGATTTAGTTTATAGGTCCCTACATTCAACTAACTGTTTGATATTGACCAGACAAAGGCCTTTCATGATGTCCTGTTTGCTTATCTCAATTCACTAATTTTAACAATATCATTATTCTTAACAAACTTCCACTTTCTTATCATTTCAAGGTTACAATTAAATATTCAATGTGGGGAAATATAAATAAAATAATAAAATTTAGGTATGAAATTTTCAAAACTCAATAAATGTATGAACGCTATTGTTGTGATTTTTTAAAAGGAAAATAATAAGCTCTTATCCCCTCAATTATTTTAATCCCAACTTAGGTGAAATGTATTTTCTCGTTGAATGAATTATATGAATTTTAGGCACACACGTATTCCTAGTTTTTTTTTTTCCTTGAAAATACATAAGAAAAATTATGAAAACGTGCACATATATATTTTTGTAAAATAATTTTATAAAATTTATGTTGTGCACCTTGTGTAATTTATATTTATAACTTTAGAACTATTAGATTATCAATTTTTAATCACAGTCATTAATAATCAATGGATGAAATTAAAAGTTGATAATGAAATAGTTCTAAAGTACTTAAAATAAATTATACTATATGCACCACAAAAATGCTCATAATTTTAATCAATTTTTTTCTTGTTGAGGCTCACCGAAATCTTTGAGCACCCTGTGTTTATGGGACTACAATCTTCTTCTTTTTTTTTTTTTTAGTTTTTGTTAGGTAATCTGAATTCATATAGGACATATTTATTAAAAAAAGTAAAATATTTCCTCCTAAATTTAAAAATTACCCAAATTTTTTGATATGAATATTTTTATCATTACTAGATGAAAATCTTTTTATTTTCTAATCAAAATTTTGCCACTTATAAACCATTCATGTGGACCAGTTATAAGTAAAATAAAGAAAAGAAAAGAAATGAAGTCCTACCAAAACCAAATCAAAATTTCTGTCCCAAAAAACATGTGATGATTTCCAAATTGACTATCAAAATTTCCCCTGGTCCTTTCTTGCCAAATTATTTGAGTAAAACTGTAAAAATGTGTTTTTTCAGACCTTTTATTTTCTTTTATCTAAAAAGAATAAAAATTAAAAAAACCCATTTCTTGATTCTGCCAAAAATTTGGAATGATGCCTGCATCTTGAACTTGGTAAAACCATGTCCATAACTATTTGATAAGAACATTCAGAAGTACTAATAAATAATATATATATTTTTCCATAACAGAAAATCAATGCTTTATCAAAATTGAGCAATCAGCGATCAACTTTGGCTGACACAATTTGTTTTTGTGTTCTCTTTAGTCAAAATTGGCTTTTGAAGAGAACCAAACCCAACAAACTATCAATAAATGTCCCTATCCACTTATTCCAATATGCACGACTTTGCTCCCCAAGAAAATCTGTTGCTCTGGTTTTCTTTTGTAACCCAACCCAACATCTCAACACCTCCATAATTTTGGTCTTTTGCTTCATTAATGCTTCAAGATGCATGGGAATGCATTCTTTGATTTTCTTCCTTTGTTGGGTTCACATACCCTTCCCATATAATTAAATTAATACTCCTATCTTTTTCTCTCTTCTCTCCGATTAAAAAAATTATATAGTAGAAGAAAACTTTTCATCAACAACATGCCTATTTTCAGTGAGGGAATCAAATCCCTAAGTTAAGGAATTCATTTCTAATTCAGGAGATGCAATTGCTAGTTTATGATGAACAAATTTTAAAAAGTTATATAAATTATATACATTTTAAAAAGAACTATATTCTTAAGTGAATATATTACTGTTACTACCTGTGTTTTGGTTACCAAAAAAATAATGAAGTGTTAAATAACAAATAACTTTTATAATTAAAATAAAAAACTACTAATTTGATATATGAATGAATATTATTAGCAAAACGCTCCATTTTTTTTTCATTTATTGAATTATTATTCTTGAATTGCTTTTTCTTTTTATATCATAATAATGATAAATTTTTTTTTTTAGATTTTTGAAAGATATCTATCACTGTGACTGACAAGGCTTTTTCTTCTGTGTAATGATGATGAGCAGTCAAATTCTTTCAGATATTCAAAGATTTTCATTTTTTTTTCAAAGAGAGATTCAAATATTTTCATCATCCAATGGTGGGTGGGAACAATTAAATTGAAGATGGGTTATTTTATTTAATATCAAGTTTTATATTTTTTGGCCCTAATGAGGTGATGTCCATCATGGGCCATAGACCCTCAAAATTTGACAAAAAAGGTGATGTATTAAGGATTTATTCTTATATAAGGAGATCACATATTCACATGGGACGTAAAGGACACTATTGATTGACAAGAATTGGCGGGGACTTATTTTACTTGTCCACTTTGTCAAGTTTTATCTGCTCACATGCTTACGCCTTATATATATGCCATCTTTGCTTCTGCTCCTAATTTTCCCTTTATGATTTCTCTCTTTGACCTTTTTTTATTTTATTTTTTAACTTGTTACAAGAGTTGCTTTGAGCGGAACCAAACCAGTTTCTCTAAATTACATGACAAAGAAGTAAAAATCTAATTCATAAAAGATAAAATAGACTTTCAATAATCTTTACATAACAAATTCTAAAAAATAATATAAATTTATATATTATTATATATATTTTAATTCTATTTTCAAATTAATATAGCTTTACTACCGGTTTGACTAATCAAAGTGTGATAGTTATATATAAAATTCACAACCCTTAAAAAAAAAATAAAGGAAAAGGCACTTAGCACTCCTCTTTAATTTGCATATAAATTCGAATCCAATATTTGCAAAAAATTGTCAACACCCCAAAGGAGAAGGTATCAAACACTGCAAAGAAAAATGAGAAAAAATGCTGCTAAAACCAGAGTTGCCAAGAGAGCGCAGAAGAGATAGCAGCTTGTCACCAAATACTCAAGAATCTTTGACAAAAATGAAGAATGAATCTTTTAATTTGATTCTTTTAGGTCAGCAAAGCTACTCTTAGGTCTAACCAATGAGATTGAGCTACTCGAATGCTTTCACCATCAAAGTCTGTTCATGAGATTGAGCTATTTATTCAGTAATTAAAAAAAAATTTGAAATGCCAAAGGTATTTCCCATTTTTCAACACCCTTCCATACTCATTTTCCTATTAGTTATTGGATAGTGAAAATTTTTAAAAATAATTTTTTTACTAACTAATCAAAAAATGAGCGTGTCGGAAGTATGCAGAGGGCAGTTGACAGTTGCTGTATGTTTGCCTTTGACATATAATATAAGTAAGTAAATGCATTAATTCCTTATTGTTTTCTATGAGAAAAAGAAAGGGGCAAGCAATATACCAAATCAACCCATGCGGCATTCATATGGAAAAAGGTACAGACAACATTTCAAAATTTAGGTACTAATTAATTGCTTGATTAGCTTGTTTAACCAAATTTTTGAAGAAAAAGTCAACTTTCAGAATGTTATTAATGTTGGTTTATTTCAGCTTAAATTCTTCGAGTTTAAACTCACTTCGATTACTAACCAAGCAATGTGCAATCAATTTGCTCTTAAATAATGCTAATAATAATAATAATAATAATTTTTTCCACAAATTTACATATTTGTCTATGAAAATAATCAAAATAGAAAATAAATAAAATACATTTGATAATAATGCTATAAGTTTTTTCTCCCTTAACCACATCGAGCTCTAAGTTTAAAATTTAGTGGAAGTATTTTGCTCTTTTAACGAGTCTATTTGACATAAATCTAAATTAATTTATAACTCAACAAATTGTAGGACATTGAATGAATTAAATAATAATAATGCTCCAATATAAAATTTGCAATATTTGTATGGAAAAAGTGAGATTTGAAGAACCCGATTTGCTTGAAAAACTTTTAAAATTTTCAATTAACTGATTTCCATGAGTGTATAGGACTATAAATATCCACATTATCTCTCTCATTGTTTAACCTAATACTAGAATATATACTAAATAGAGGTCGGAGTATCAGAGAATAAGATCTGACATTGTAAAAATAGACAAACTAATATGTTAATTATGCAATATACCCATAAGACAAACAACAATGAGAAATTGGTTAAAAAACTTTGGTTATCTAAATCACAGCCAAATAACGAAATTCCAACACAATAGGCCTCAACCCATATATATATATAAAGAAAAGCCACATCTTCAATTAATCAATGTAATTTTAATACAACAAACGAAAAGATTAAGAACACCTACATATTAAGAAATGGGATGATATTTTTTTTCTAGTTGTTCAGTAATTAAAAAAAATGGCATTTTTTTTTAATTAAGGGTGGTCTTAA
This sequence comes from Balakata baccata, assembly GCA_949630135.1. Classification (NCBI taxonomy): domain Eukaryota; kingdom Viridiplantae; phylum Streptophyta; class Magnoliopsida; order Malpighiales; family Euphorbiaceae; genus Balakata; species Balakata baccata. The sequence continues at coordinate 9,947 of CATIWF010058589.1, read as the reverse complement.
AATTTGAAAAAATAGATGATTAAAGAACTAATTAAGGGCAAACTCTAACATAAGGAAGTTGACTTTAGGGAGGTATGGATGAAGGAAAAATGATTGGAAATCACATGGTTGCAACTTAATATAAAGCAAACCCAACTCCACATTATCATCATGAATTTGCTCTTACGTGGGCCAATTCTATTGGCAATATGAATTTTTTTTTTTTCATTTTAAAGTATTTTTGAGTGGGAGGGCACATGCAGAAAGGAGAATTTTTAGGGAATTATGAATGTGACAACCTTCACTACCAAACCTTTTAAGGCAATTCATGTCAAGTAGCCCTTCCTTTTTCTTACATTTTCTTTCTCATGTTTTAGTAATTTAGGCCCGTAAAATTGTGTTCAGATTAATGAATTTATCGATTGAATTCAATTAGGTAGTAATCTAGTAATAGACTAGTCTCGTAAATTGTATGTTGAATTGAAATTTAATTAGTAATTACTTGTGTGAATTAGATAAGATCTTATTTTTATGCTATCACCTATGATCATTGGTGAAAGTAACTTTTATAGAGAGTGTATGAAGATAAGAGTGGTAATAATGAACACGATATTTATGGGTTAGACAGAGAGTTATTATGCTTGTGTTATAATCGCGTAAATATGATAAAGACATGAAAATTATCATATTTAGATTGATCTGCTAACACGAAAAAATACATTCAATCCGTTAATAATTTGCATCATGTTAACAAATTTAATCCGATATATTATAACTCATATGCATATTAATTAGATCATGATATAATAATTTTATAGCTCGTATTAACTCACTATTAACTGAATCATATTTGTGTTCAATTTTGGATATGATTAGCTTATCGTATCATACTCGTGTTTACCCTTATCATATTATGATATATCAAGATACTAACACGAATATGATTTATTAATACGAATTGCAACCTCTATGTGAAAATGACCACCCTCTTTTATGTAGTTATCCTCAACTGGAATTCTAATAAAAACACAAAATCGATAAAAATGGTTAGACATTAAACCAATGGTTAAATTGATTGAACGGTAATAGAAAGTTACTTTTTGTTAAAAAAAAACACCATTGATAACAAATTAATTTATGTATTAGTGAATTCGAAAGTGGAATTATACCTAATTTTATCATCTTTCGGCCTAATTTCATAATTTTTTAAATATATTCTTAAGACTTTAATTATGGTAAAGTTAATAAATGAAAAGACACAACTTACTGTCAATGGTTAAATATAGGAATAGTATCAAAAAATTTGTCATTTTTTTATAAATTGGTAATAAAATTTTTAATTATTGCAGATTAATATTAACTTTAAAAAAAGTTGCAGTATAGTATCCGACGTAAATTTCCAATATTGAAATTTTAAATTAACAATGCCACATCATATAAATTTTTATGTCAGTTTTTTTGATACAAAAAATATATGCAAAAATGATGCGTTAGCAATTTGAAATCTAACTAAGTATTTTTTATAACATAAAAGTTGACATGTAAATTAATATAATAGGACATTGTCAATTTGATATTTGGATATCAAAAAATTGATTATAAATACTAAATTGCATTATTTCATAAACTTTTAGTAATAATATGCGATAATTAAAAAATTTTATAATTAACCCTTACTATTAACATGCATCAATTTAGGCAGACTAAATGAAAATTCAAAAAATGGGTATTGAGAGAGTGATTGTGGGGTTGTTATATTATGCATTTGATTGTATAATATTAGGTGTTGCAAAAATCTATTAATGAGTGCGGAAGTTAAAAAAAGTTAACTTTTCTATCTATTTATTATTTAATAATTGTAAATATATTATTTTAATAATTATAGATTTATTATTTAATAAGTATGTATGCATTATTTTATAGTTATATATTCATTATTTGTTTTCATGAATCAGTTTCATTTTTTATTATATATTTGATTAATAAGTTTATATTCATTATTTAATATTGTAGATATATTATTTTTATAACTGTATATTTATTATTTATTTTATGAATTTTTTTCATATTTTCTTGTGTGATTATTTATTTACTAGATTTATATTCATTATTTAATAATTGTATATACATTATTTTATAACAGTAATTTCACTATTTGTTTTCATAAATTTCTTTCATCTTTTCATTGGTATTTGATTATTTGTTTAACAGATTCAGATTCATCATTTAATAATTGTACATACATTATTTTATAATTGTAGATATATTTATGTTATAACTGTATATTTTTTATTATTTTTTTTTCATCTTTTCATCTATGTTTTATTATTATTTGAATTTTCACAAATCAAACTCTTACAAATTTGATTCTCAAATGAAATATGTTTATTCATTTGCAATTGAATAAAAAATTACAGAAAAACAAGTCGAATAACAAAAACAAAATAAATAATAAAATCTTGACTAAAAATGGGAAGATTGACTGCTAATAGTAACAAACAAAATAAGTATAAAAAACCAATAGAAAAAACTACCGAAACAAAAAATTATGAGAAATAGCTGTTAAATTCAAAAATATGTCGTACAATTATTAAATAATGTATCAAAAAACTGAAATGTATGAACTCACTTGGAATGTTGTGCACTCGTATGCGTAATTTGTTGTGATTGTCGAATTGTTATATCATGCACTCAAGTGCACAGTGCTAGGTACTCTAAAAGCTCATTTGCGCATGCGTAAGACATTATTAATTTTTGTTCATAAAGATTCATTATTTAATAACTATATATACATTATTTTATAACTGTAAATTTATTATTTATTTTCATGAATCAATTTCATATTTTTTTGTGTATTTGATTATTTATTTATTTAGGTTCATATTCATTATTTAATAACTGTAGATACATTATTTTATAACTATATATTCATTATTTGTTTCATATTTTCTTGTGTGTTTGATTACTTGCTTACTAGATTCAGATTTATTATTTAATAACTATAGATACATTATTTTATAATTGTAGATTTATTATTTGTTTTCAAAAATTTTTTTTCATCTTTTCATGTATGTTTGATTATTTGTGTAAAAAGTTCAGATTTATTATTTAATAATAGTAGATACATTATGTTATAACTGTAAATACATTATTTTATAACTGTGGATTCATTATATGTTTTTATGAATTTATTTCATCTATTAATCTATATTTGATTATTATCTGATTTATCACAGATTAAATTTTCACAAAATTGCATTCTCAGATAAAATATGTTCATCCATTTACAATCGAATCAAGAATTACAGAAAAACAAATCAAATAAATATAAATTAATTGAAAAATGAAATAACAGAAGAACGAGATGAAAAATAATAATAAAAAGAAGAATAGAGATAAGAGAATATAATAACACATAAAACAAAATCTATAGCAATAAATAAAATCGACGAAGAAGCAAATAAAATTAAAGTAAAAAAAACAAATTTCAACCAATAGAGAATAAATAAAACCGATTTATGTGAAAAAAAAACCGATAAATTTAAAAAAATTACCGTTGTTAAAATAACATATATACTTTAAAAAAATCTGATACGAGGCAAAATATAATTTGCGGTGATTGTCTGTGCAGGCGCGTGCGGCTCGAGATTGTGCCCTTTCTATCTGCCCCACTTTACAGTTACAGCCCACCGGATATGGACCGATGATTATGGGAAATTTCTTTTTTCATTAATTTTCTAATTCATTATTATAACAAAGTGGGTCCCTTTCTCCCACGTTGGATGCTTTTCCTCTTTACTGTCTTGTACTAACAGGGTTTGGGTTGCATCCACCTCGGACCACATGAAATCTTTCACTGTTGGAAATTTCCCACAAATCACAACCGCTCATCATGCCCAGACTTGTGATCAAAGCAAAGCCAGAAATCAAGATCTACTAAGCTCTAACCAAAATCAATTAAATAAACAAAATAAATAAATAAATCATCTGCTGGATTTGTACTGTTTTTTCAGATATACTTTTCTTTTCTTTTCTTTTACACGTATTGTCCTTTTGATTGTTTAATGATGTCACGTTACCTAAGCATGAGATACAGTAGAATCCAGGGGTATTTATGTCTCTCTGAATAAAAAAAAGAGTGTGTGGGTCTCGGTGATTTACAGATTTTCTGATTGTATTCAATCTTGTTATATATTTCAATCAGATGTTAGCAAGTTAATTCTGAAAGGATTTATTAGTTAATTATAGATCAGGTGATAAATTAATCCTTCGTACCACGGCAGAGATTATAAAGCTTACAACACTAATATTTATATGACACGTCATAACAATAAAATTAACAAGAAGACGAAAAAATAAATGCTCTAGAATAAGAGACAAAATAGGGGTAACAACTCTTCAAATGATATTTGAAATTTAAAAATTATTTAATTTAATTTTTTTATTTTATATTTATTAAATTTTAAAATATTTATCGTCAGTTATAAAAAATATTTTATTTTATTCAGAAAAAATAGTATTATAATATATCAAATTTTAGAAAATACTAATAGAATAGATCAAACGTGTAAGAATATATTAATACAATAAGTCAAGTTTATAGAGATAAATAATAATTTTTTATTTATTATTTTACTACAATTTAACGTATTTTTTATAAAAAATATAACAAAATAATATATTAATATAATATAATAATTTAAAAATTAAATTGTATAATTTTTTAATTAAAAAAATAATAATGTAATATGAAAAATTTTAAAAATAAATAATAATTTTAAAAAAAATAATTTTAAAAGGAACGGTTGATATTTTTCATGTTCCAACACTAACTTAAAATGAGTTGATGAAAAGAAATAAACAAAATTTTGTCTCACCATCCACCAATTAGAATGCCGGTATTAAAAAGTATTTTACTCTATTTTTAAAATGCATGCATTAAATTTGAAAAAAAAAAAAAAACGCATGCATCGAAGATAAAAAAAACTGTCCAATAGAAAACGAGAGGCAGCGTTGTAAAAATAATGTAGACCCCACATCTAGCCATATAAGAATAAATCCAATTCGAGCGTGTAAAGCACATGCCGAGGAAGAGAATGGGGAATACATAATGAAAAAGTTTTTTTTTTCTTAAGGTTTAGAAAATTCACATTTTTATTTTTTTTAACAAATCAATAATTATGGGCATGTTTGAAAAATTACAATTAATACCCTGGTGAGCTGTAGCTAGCCCCTTTGCCTCCTCTTTAAGTACTCTACCTTCTTCTCTCCGCAGCCCATCACATCCTCATTAACTTCCTCTCCTTCTCTTTCTCTAGAGTAGAGTAGAAAATTGTGTTTGCTCGCGAAAGAATTAGGGAAAATGGCAATGGGTAGTGAGATTTCTATTGGAATCCTATTAATGTCGCTAATGTGGGTCGCTGAAGCCAGAATTCCCGGTGTTTACACTGGTGGCTCATGGCAAAGTGCCCATGCTACTTTCTACGGCGGCGCTGATGCTTCCGGCACCATGGGTATTTCTCTTCTTCCTTTCTTTTTTTCTTTTCTTTTTCGTAATCTATAATGTGCTTCCGCTTGGTCAATTTTGTTGAAAAATTGGGTGCTAATTTGAATATACAGGGGGAGCTTGTGGGTATGGAAATCTATACAGCCAAGGGTATGGAGTGAACACTGCAGCACTAAGCACAGCTCTGTTTAACAGTGGACTGAGTTGCGGTGCTTGCTTTGAAATCAAGTGTGCAAGTGACCCAAAATGGTGCCATTCAGGGAGTCCTTCCATTTTCGTTACTGCTACAAATTTTTGTCCACCTAATTATGCACTTCCTAATGACAATGGCGGATGGTGTAACCCTCCTCGCTCTCACTTTGACCTCGCCATGCCTATGTTCCTTAAGATCGCCGAGTACCGCGCCGGCATCGTCCCCGTCTCCTACCGCCGGTTTGCTCATTCTTCCTTTTTTTCTCTTAATTATCATATGTCTGCTCTGTTTCTTGGTGGGTCGGGTTTTGGGTTTATTGAATTTTTTTTTTGGCATATGGCGGGCAAAGTTGATATCTTTTTAGCAGTAAATAACCGAAATGCCCACAGCGTTTTCACTAATTTACTAGATTGCTTGTGGGGAGCCGTTTACCCTGTCCTGTCGTTTTGCTCAACTGCAAGCCATCGGAACCGTTTACAGTCACTTTCGGTGGTTTTGTTTTCACTGATATTGACTCGGCTTTTCAAATTACCGAATTACCCTTGCCCTCATCGTCCTATGAATTAAATCCCCAAAAGAAATTTTCATTCACCAATCGCTGCTTATGTCTTGCATCACATTTTTAACCATATGCAATAACAGACTATATAAAAAGAATGCTATTATATTTAGTAATGGTCCATACTCTATATTTGTGAATAGCATCTCCCTACTTTAAATAAAAGGAAATTGATGGTAATACATTATCCAAATTTCAATTTTAAAATTAAATATTAATATTGATTTTAATTTTAACTATTAATTAAATAAAATATATTATCAATCGTTTTTTTGGAAAATTTTTTGTATTTTTAAAGAGACAGAACAAGTATAAACTGTTTATTTTAAATATACTTTTAAAAAATCTATTTAAAAACAGTTTTTAAAATTAAAAATACACACAAATTAATGAATCGTTAAAATACTAAATATTTTAATACTCCATAGGCAGAATTTTGATACGAGATATAAGAAAAGCATTTTTCACTAAAAATATAAAAACTTGTTGACTTAGAAGGACACAGTTGGTCAAACACAGTATCCAAAGTATGTGCTTATTAGTCTTCTTCGTTGATAAAAAGGTTTCTTGTTGTGTCTCACGCTAAAATCACGCTCCGCATTCCATGCTAAACTTTTCCTTTTTGTTTAATGACTAAATTGTCCTGACGGTTTTGGTTTATTTTACGCAGGGTGCCATGCCGGAAGAGAGGAGGAATCAGGTTTACAATCAACGGATTCCGTTACTTTAACTTGGTATTGATCTCCAACGTCGCGGGTGCTGGTGATATCGTGAAGGCTAGCGTTAAAGGGTCAAGAACTGGATGGATGAGTATGAGCCGCAACTGGGGTCAAAACTGGCAGTCAAATGCTGTTCTGGTTGGTCAGTCTCTCTCTTTTAGGGTCACAGGCAGTGACAGACGCACTTCCACTTCATGGAATATAGTCCCATCCAAGTGGCAATTTGGTCAAACATTCACTGGAAAGAATTTCAGAGTCTGATTTTTCAATTTAACCCCCCTAAGAAATGATTTTCAAGTTTCCCTCCATAATCTGTTTCCATTTTTTACTGTTTTTTCCCCCTTTTTAACATGGGTTTTTGGGTAAAGAATGCGAAAGTGGGAAAGGAAAAAAAAAAAAAAAAAGAGTTATGGAAAAAATTTAAGTTATATTTTTTACTTTCTGATTGGTGGGTTTGGTGTGTTGAAGTTGTGAAAGCTTAGGCTGAAGCGGCTGCAGAGAAAAATTGTTAGCCCGCAGCACTCTATATATATATATATATGAATATGATAGCTAGTAGTGCTAGTTTTTCTTTCATGATAGTGTATGATGTTGGGGTATACATTTGAGAAAATGAATTTGTAGTTGAATTTGCAAGATATTTTGTTTTTATTCTATATATGTTCGACACCTAAATTTATTCATCTCCTTTTTCAATGTATAATTTCACAATTCAAGTGGGTATTGTGACGACGTGTAAAATGTCAAAGTTTAAAATTCTAATTGGATAACTTTAAGATTTGTTAAACAAAAACGTTTAAGAATTTAAGAGAATGTGGACCATCAAAAAAATTTTCAATTGGGTCACCTATAAAATATAATTGCTAAATAATACTAGTAAAATTACTTTTATATGAACAATTAATAGTAATTATATGATTATACATAAAAAATAATATATAATTGATAACAATTATACGAAATAATATAATAATTATATAATTATACATATAAAATGATATATAATTGTCAGCCATTATACAAAAGAATATAAAAAAGCATAAAAAAAAATATATAACTAACATCAATTATATGAGATCACTTAATTTTTTACCAGGTCATTCATTATAACACTATTATAAGTAAAAGCATTTAAAAAATTGTGGGGTCACCTCACTTACAATTCATAGTGTAGCTATACTATTGCTTCCAGCTTAATTATAAATTTTAAATTTGAATTCCATATATACAACTATCCTAAGTATTTATAAAAAAATATTGTCTTTTTTCAAAATTTTATCCGGTATGCTCCAGGTTAATTCTAAATATCAAACAAGAAAAATAAAAACTTCCAAGAGAGAAGCATATATTGTAATTAAATTTGTTCTAGCAATACAAATTAAATCGGCAAATTGTAAGATGTAAGTGTTGTTTATAAGTAAGATAGGATTTTTTTTTTTTCCCAAAGATGTGGTGTATGTGTAACTTTTACTCCATTTCCCGATCTGTTGGTCTTTTAGGTACTTTCAGGGAGAAGAGAATAGATAAGAAAAGAAGAATCCAAGAAAGGAAGAATCAAATCATAACAAGGAAATTACCGAATGAAATTCTTTTATGTGCAATTTATTCATGAACTGAATCACCAATTTATTAAGATTATTTAAAAATAAATTATTTCACATTTATAAAACATTTTTTTTTGCATAATAATATATTATTAAATCAATTTCTGAATGGCTATATCAACCTTAAATTTTACAGAAAATTCGATCAGCAAACAGAAATATAAATTAATTAAGAGTCACAATCAGAAGAAGGCCCAGTGGCAATAGCATTAGCCAAGCAAGCACATGGTGGTGGGGTTGGTTCTCCTAATGCTATGCGTGCATATGGGTAAGAATAAAGATCTTAGGATTCCCAATTCTACTTGAAAAAAGGAAGATCCAGAGTTGAGGTTGAGCATTGGATACCTTAACTGTTAACACTTATTTTCTTCTTAGTTTCTATTAGTATTTGTTTCATGTGTGCTCATCATCATGTAACCATATGCATGCTAAGTTAGCATATAAATTGTTGGTTAAAGAAGAGGCATATTACCCTAATTTGTCTTTTAAATGATTTGAGGAATGCTAAGAATATTTTCTTTTTAAAGCTATGTTTGGTAAAACTATTTAATAATTTAGTTATTAGCTGATAATCTAGTTATAGCTGAAAATCTGATAGTTGATAATCTGGTTAATTTAATTAAAAGTGTGTGAAAAAAGTAGCTGAAAAATGTAAAATGATATATATATATATATATATAATACATATTATATATTATAAAAATTATATTAAGCATTTAATGCTAATATAAATACATATTATATATTTATCATCTAATATTTCATTATTATATATATACATATTAAAAAGTTTAATAATTATATTATATATAATTTAATAATAATAATAATTATTATTATTATTATTATTTGATAAAAAAAATTAAGGGTATAAAGAGAAAGAAAAATCATAATCTAGTTGATTATTTTTGAACGTTAGTTCTACTAGCTGATTTTTTTTTTGGAAATTATAATCTATTTTTTTTTCCAAATAAGCTAATTTAACAAACACAAATTATTGGTCAAACTAGATTATTTTTATGATCAAAATATATTATAATCTAGTTTAATGTTACCAAATACTACATAAAATAATTTTCAATATTCACTTTCTAATTGGTTGGTGAGAATAGAGAAAAAAAATTAATTTTCTTTTTCTTCACCAATCAATAATTAGAGAGTATCTGAAAAGAAAGAATGTTTTTGGCATCCCTCTAAATGATTCTCACTTGCTTGCATGCCCTCTCTCCTTCTGACAATAATTGGTTGTAGCACTTAACCTATTTGAGTTAACATTTTGGTTAACAAGGTTTTTCGTGCAAAATCTTCTTTTAGTGAATAATTGCTTCAATGATTTTGAGTTTTGAAGTTTGCATTTGCAATCCTTAATTTTTTATTTCTCATTATT
>CATIWF010058481.1:0-10463 GCA_949630135.1 Balakata baccata | reverse complement strand
AAAAGGTTGTGGCATAGAACCGAAGAGGACCTAAAATTGATAGGAAAATAGAAATTTCTGTTCAGCTTGGCGTAGCTTAATGAAATGCCACCAACATAATTGAGTTTAATGTTAAATTAATTTTGCTTAATTAATAATGTGCATAACATAAATTCTCAATAATAAAAACACTTATAAATAATTATTTCAATAGACTGCTTCATGGCCATGCATGTCTTGCTAACTTTTGATATCTCCTCTAATAATTCAGTTTGGTGGACTTAATTTCTTGAGTTTTTTTTTTTTCAAAAAAAACTATTTAATAAATGATCAACTTGGAGCTCACGAGCTGTAAATTGCTGGCTACTTTATTTCCTTATTTTATTTTATTTTTTATTTTTTAAAATATTTTCACCTATAAATCTCACCTGCAATTCTTCATATACACTTATCCAAGTGGATATATCACTTTCTAGGTTCTACAAGTAATATTTTTATATTAATTTTTGTTTTTTTAGATCAAATTTAAAATTTTGTAATACTAATAACCAGATTAATACTATTAAAATAAAGTTTAATTTTTATTTTTTTATTTTTTTTAATCAATTTTATGTTGATATATCATGACTTGAAAATTTCTACCAGTCAACTTGAAAATTATGCCTACAATTCCACGCACGTGAATATCTATTAATTATATGCATCCTCCTGAATTATATATCCAATGTATTTGATATAGTTTAATTTTAATTATTTATTTGTATAAATGACTATGATTAGACTAACATAATTAAGCATATTTAATTGAACATAAAACATAATTGATTTCTAATTATTATTAAAGGTTACCAATAATATTATCATTTTCCATTTATTATGCTTTCTTGCCACAAAAGGTTGTACAAGAACATTTTTCTAAGACAAATGTTTTACAATTTTACTTTAAAAAAAAAAAAAGAATCTCGATTCATTTTAATTTAAACAATTTTAATACGAAATTAACATATTTTATCATATTTGTTATATGTACAAAATAATTATTATATTTTAGCCACAAGAAAATTTTTTTTCAACTATTAATTCATTCCAGAGCTCTTTGAGTCTGTCTAACATTGCATTTGAAATTTTCAGAAAAAAATTTGTTTTTTAAACTTTTTTAAGTTATAAAAACCAGGTAAATGCAAGTAAATAGATCATTTGTTTAAAAAAAGTAATTCATAAAAAATTAAAAAATTAATCAATTAAATCAAAAAAATTTTAAATATGCTTTTGAGACACTCAACGACACCGTTGAGGATTGAGTTTTGAAAAAATACTTTTTAAAAAAAAATAAAATTTTGTATTTTATATTTTTTTTAGTTTTAAAAACTAATTTTAATAGAAGTTGATAAATATTTTTTTTAAAAAAAATAAATTTATAAAAAATTTAAAAAATTCAATTAATTAAATAAAAAATTTAAAATTTACTTTTAAAACATTCCACAATTTCAAACACCTCGGTAATGGTTTTGATTTTGAAGTATTATCCAACTCCTCATTTTATATCTTTTTATAAAACTTTGGGCTCAAAGTTGGGTTATTGGTCCTACTTTAGGCCTTTTAGGCTGAGCTTAAATTGGGTAAGTAATTGCCTAGGAATTTTTCTACATTTTTAACGGTCTCGAAATTTTTTTTAATTTTACTGAAAATAGCTTTTTAAAATTATAATAGTATCTAAATCTTAAAATTATTCAAAAATATATTCAAATGATATATTTTTAGGATATTTTTAATATATTTTGAGCATATATTGATTCAATTTTCACTAATAAAGATAAAAAATCATAATAAGAAGAAATGATCGTTAAAAAAAAAGAATATAATTCAATCAAAATTCAAAACTTCACAAATTTTCAAATAAATAGTTTGGTATACCTTTCGAAATATCTTGGGTATACAAATATTTTGGAAATACTTTGAATATATCTTGAGAATTCTCAATAAATTTCCTAAAAGGAATTTATTCAAAATATTTTGAATATGTCTTAGGTATATCTTTAGAAATTTCATGAGAATATATTGAATATATCCTAGAGATATTGTGGAAATACCTTAGTTAAATTATCTAAATTTTTAAAAAAAAAAAATGAAGAAGAATAATAACAGTGCTAATAGACACTTCACATGCGATTTTCTTTTACAAACTCTTGAATTTATTCTTTTCTAAATTCTGCATTAATGTCATTCTTTTTTTTTTACTTGAATTAGCACGTGCAACTCAAATACAAAACTCGGTTAGAGCCAAATGAGAAGAAAGATAATCATCAATGAGCAAAGGCACCTGAATATCTCAAATTAGCAATCCAAGTAAAGAAAGACTGGACATTGAATTGGTTTGCACGGTTTATAATACTATTGAAGAGAACATTCGGAGAGAGATTAATGCATTGCAATTTGCGATTCAATGGATAGATTAATTGAATAATGACACTTCACAGATTTGAGATTTGCAACTTCGAAACCTTGATATGAATGCAATAGGAACACAAAATAATTACACTCATCCCAACATCAACTCCAGCAGACTTGCGATTCAGGTAACGATTAACATCATCAACACTAAAATTTCTACGCTCTCAATAAAAAACTTGCAGTGGTATGGAATAAAACAACTGGAGATAATGATAATTGCGTCGTTGTGTGTCCATTGTTCAATTTTGAAGATCTCTCTTTCAAAATTCATTTTTCTTTAATTGAATTATTATCTTACTTAATTTATAATTTTTTATTTATTTTAATTAATTAATTACAATTTACTAAAGTTAAAATTATTTTCTTAATATTTGAGCAATTACCTAAGCGAATTAAATAAATAAATATAAGGAGGTGTTTGATTCAGCTCTTAGAAGTAGTTAATAGCTTTTTAAATATATAACAGGTAAAAGTGTTTAGTAATTTTAACTCAAATTAGATACTGTTTGAAAAAATTCTATTTTTCTCATCAGTTATTAGGTAATTCAATTTTATTTTTAAATTGGATTATATTACCCTTATATATTTTATTAATTACAAAATACTTATTTTTTTCGAATTGAATTTTTGATTAATAAATTATTTATAATTACAAATATAAAAATATTACAAATAATATTTAAACTAATAATATTATTTATTTTTAAATAAAAAAAATATATAGTATATTTCTAATTGCATTATATGTTATTTAATATATTAAGGATAAATAATATTAAATTTATCTATATATATATATATATATTTAAAATTGTTATTTATAATTAATTAAATTTTATTATTTTTATTATCTTAATTATAATATATAATATATGAAATAATTATTTTATTTATTTATACTTTATATATATATATATTGGTAATTTTACATTCTAACAGCAGCAGTTCAATTAATTTTACCAAAAACCAATATCAATTAGACAATATCAATTAGCCAACAACTATCAGTTACTAGCTGCATTCAGTCGATAAATCAAACAAGTTTTAAGTTTTGAAAATAACTTTTACAAAGTATACTTATATTATTAGCAAAATTCAGCTCAGCTTGTAGAGATTCTGAAAAGTAAATTACACTTGCGGTACTCTAATTATATAAATCATAACAATTCAATATTTTAAAAATTATTTATAACATAAAAGTACTTTAACTATATAAATCATAATAATTCAGTACTTCAAATATTATTTATTATACAAAAGTATTTTAACTTTTATTTTATAACTAAATAACACTTCCATTTTTAGTTGTTAATCTCACCGACAACAATATAACATGAAATATTATATCAGATAAATTTAAATGAAAACAAAATTACCTGATGTGGATATTACAGTTAATTTTGTTTTCATTAAAATTTATCTGGATATTTTATATCACATTTCTATTAGAAAGGCTAAGAAAATGTTTAGAATTACTGTTGAATGTTCCAAAAATATATTTTAAATTTTTTAATTTAATTGATTTTTTAAATTCTGTTACTAAAAACAATATTTATTTACATATTTATATCTAAAAACAGTTTTTAAAATTTTAAAAAATTAAAATACAAATTTTTTTCTTCTAGAAGTGTTTTTTTCTCAAAATAATATCAAACAAATCATAATAATTAAGAATGAAATGATATTTATTTATAAAATAAAAATTTAAATATTTTTGTATTATAAATAATTTTTAAAATATTAAATTATTACATATTTATATAAATAAAATATTTTTATATTATAAATAATTTTTAAAATATTTAACTGCAACAATTAATATAATTAAAATATTTTTTTATTATAAATAATTTTTAAATTACTGTATTATTACTATTTATATAATAAGTGTACACCCGGACTCTGAGATGCAGCTTGTAAATTAAATTACATATATAAATATCTAACAATATGGAGAGAGTTCTGTTTGTTGCAAAAGAAAACCCAACGGTACGCTGCTTTGTTAGCCAGAAAGAACGAGAAAGTGATAGAAAATTTTCGGCATGGAAAGACTACAGAGAATGTTCGCTGGTACAGGGGGCGCGCTGGGTCACCCCCCTCCCGATTCTCCAACTCTTGATTCCTCTGAGCAAGTCTACATCTCCTCTCTTGCACTCCTCAAAATGCTCAAGCACGGTACGATCTTAGGGTTTTTTTTTTATTGAAATTTTTGTTTCATTTTACTGGAGCTGAATTTAGGGTTTGTCGATCTCATTCGTGCCTGATCGATTCAGTTAGTATCGAGCTCGACGCAGTAGGATTATAGGCATTTGATTTAATTTAGGGATTTTAGTTCTGTCTGTTTATTTATTTATTTTTTTAATTCAACTTATACTCTGGCTTTCTAATGCAGATATGCGATATGAATTTGCAATCGCATATTGCATTACAATCTTTAACTTGACGGATTTTCGTCATCATTTTTGTAAAATTGGAATCTTAATTATTATCTTCCTTATAATTCTTGTACATGTTTTTTCATTGTTTCTCAAATATAGCATGTATTGGATTGCTGGCGAAGAATATTTTTGTTAGATTTTCCATTTTATTGATTTCAATGGCGCTTTTAAGGATCGTGATCTTTAATTATGCTCAAGTGCTTATGAACTTTTGATTTGGCTGATGTGAATAATAGGGAGAGCTGGGGTTCCCATGGAAGTGATGGGCTTGATGCTTGGGGAGTTTGTTGATGAATATACTGTCCGTGTGGTTGATGTCTTTGCAATGCCACAGAGTGGTACTGGTGTTAGTGTTGAAGCAGTTGATCATGTTTTTCAGACTAACATGCTTGATATGCTGAAACAGACTGGAAGGTATTTTTTTTCACTGAATTAGATTTGTGTTGGAAATGATGCTATAGTTTTGCTCTATACGCCTGGGAGTTGTTTTTGTAAGATTGTGGGATTGGAGGTAGATCTTTGAATAATACTGAATACAAAATGTTGACATTCAAGGATCCAAATGAATCTTTTAATTGATCTTAAAGCTAATTGCTACAATGGCCTCAGGGAATCTGTGGGTCTGTGCCTATGTTAGAATTCATTTTATTTTTAAGAGAGGACTTATGTAATCTAACTGCTAGTTTAAACACTCACTTTCTGAGATATTAATGAAAGCCTCACTAGTAATAGGCTTATGTCCATTTCAATGGTAATTTTGCTTAGAGCCTCACTAGTAATGAACTTGCACTAGAAATTGTGGCAAATTCCTAGCACAATTAATGTGTTTTTTTAAAAAAAAAAGAATTGGTATGACTGTTTCTCTGTTGCTTGACCCTCTCTCCTCTGTATGTATTTCCTTTTTGGGTAGCTTATTTCATTTTCATTTGCATTGCAGGCCAGAGATGGTTGTTGGTTGGTACCATTCCCACCCTGGATTTGGCTGTTGGCTCTCTGGCGTTGATATAAACACACAACAGGTTTATTCACTTTCTATTGGTTCTCCTAGGTCATGGTGTGCTTGATATCTATGCTACCAGCAGAGTATACAGTGCCCTTTTTCCTTCCCATTTCAGCTTTATTTTGGCCTGATAGTGATGTTGGTCAACACAGATAGGAAGTTGTGGTATAGGATGCTATTATGGAGAAAGGGGAGGAAAGGTCCCACTTGGGACTTGAAAAGAACAATTAACTAAATTGACTTCACCTCAAAGCGCTATTTTTTTTTCCTGTTAATTAGTATGGCTTTCATGCATTTTTTATAATTTCTGCAAATGATTAAGAAGGCTGGAAGCCTGGAACTTATGCCTAAGAAAGAAATGCAACCAGGTTGTTTGGGCAGCATATTTGAAATTCAAATATGATACACGTATTGAAATGATCTCTGCCCAAAACCTTAATAAATTTTAAGGATAACGGTGTTCAACCTTGTATATGATATTTTTTGCTTGAGTAATGGTGAAGTAGTATTCATTGTTACAAGGACTGGTATCATGGCAAGAAAACTTAATATTTTAGCTAGAACTGCTTATCAGAGGTGGTTGTGGGATCATATACCGAATTGTCGTTGTTGAATTCTGCAAGTGACTCAAAGTTGATAAGTCATAATGCAATAGAGCATTTGACTTCTGTTCTTTTTGAGGTTGCTAGTGCTCTCGTGCTACTAACTACCTCCTTTATGATGCTTGATATCATTCCCAGAGTTTTGAAGCTCTTAATCAACGGGCCGTGGCAGTTGTGGTGGATCCAATTCAGAGTGTTAAAGGGAAGGTGGTGATTGATGCTTTTCGATTGATTAATCCACAAACAATGATGCTTGGCCAAGAACCACGACAGACAACTTCCAACCTTGGGCATCTTAACAAACCATCCATTCAGGTGAGTTCATAACTATCACTGACCTTTTATTTATGTGCTCTTCCTCTTCTTTTAATTGCTATTGTCCTGTTGTATAACATTTGACATGCTTTCCTTGTTGCAGGCATTAATCCATGGATTGAACAGACACTATTACTCAATAGCCATTAATTACAGGAAAAACGAACTTGAGGAAAAAATGCTCCTTAACCTGCACAAAAAGAAATGGACAGATGGATTGACACTTCAGCGTTTTGATACTCATTCTAAAACAAATGAGCAGACTGTTCAGGTGAGTGACTGTCAAAAAATTTAGGCAGGACTTTTTTTTATGTTGTGGTTTCATTGTGTGATTGAGGGGCCTGATAATAAATTGTCCAAGTTATTGAATGATTTTTTTTATAAATAATAGAACATTTAGCTCAAAGGCTTTCCAATTGAGATCAAGAGATCGAGGCAATTGAATTGTCTGAACACCTGCTCAACATGCGTCTTGGTGATGTATGCTTATGTCAGAATGCACTAACATAAATTGTTGCTAATAATCTGACTTACCATGGAGTATTTTCAGCTTTTTAATCTTCATCGTTATCTATAGGTTCTCTCCCTGATGGGCCTAGCTTAGGCACTCATTAACTTATATTCTGAATTCTGACATCATTGAAACCGTTGTAGTTCATTATTCGTGTGTGTGTTGGTTTGTTGGCAAACATGGAAATGCTTTCTTAGCAGAAGTGACATGATCTTGGTTTTGAATGAGCAGGAAATGCTGAACTTGGCTATTAAATATAACAAGGCAGTGCAAGAGGAAGATGAGCTGCCACCTGAGAAACTAGCAATTGCTAATGTAGGGAGGCAAGATGCAAAGAAGCACCTTGAAGAACACGTTTCTAACTTGATGTCCTCCAACATAGTTCAAACTTTGGGTACCATGCTTGACACAGTTGTTTTCTAGGTCTTTTTTTTTTCTTTTGATATCCTTTCTGTATTCTCACCGGAATCCTCTTTTTAGCACCTTTCTCTATTTCACTTTTTCAAGTAGAATGATCTTGGATTTGTAATTTATATTGCATTTATTTCGGTAATCTTATTGCCATACTGGAACTGTATGTCGTGGTGTCACGTTTGCATATTAGTAGTTATGGGAACCAATTTAAATGCTGAAACGACAAATCTTTTGTTCGTGAGTCCCTCACATGGATGTTTTCCTGTCTCTCTCCGTTCTATGAGCTGGCCTTCGGTAAATTTGAATTTAGCGTCAAGTCCAGTGCCATTTTTCTTTTATTTTACCCGATTTTGGTTAAAATTCATTAATTATCTTAGTTGACATTTTATGGAGTTGTGCAAAGTTGAAAGTGCTTCGGTTCAAGATTCTTGGTGCTCTGTCCAACGCTGTGGACCTCTTTTTTCTCCTGATTTTGGTCAACTTCCACATAAATCGTTCAAAATATTAATGCCTGGTTTGTGGCTAGGGCGCGATTTATGCTATTAGAGTATCAGTTGATTTCACAATCAGTTTTTTTTTTTTTGGGGTGTGGGTAGAATCACAATAATAATTGTTTGGAATGTAGAATTTTATTCAATGGCTTGCCTTCTTTCGTTCTTTTGACGAATCGTTAATCCCAACTTGACCGGCGTCATACGCAGAGTAGAGTCGAAAATTTCCTATTGACACGAACAGCTGAGCAGCAGACTTAGGATGGAGATTTTCTTTTCTTGTTTCCTTTTTTTTTTCTTTTACAATTTGTAGAATTGAAATATTAACGATTACCGCTGTTTGCAACTCTGCACTATTTAAAAAAAAAAGAATTCCCTTTTAAGCAAAAAATTAGCAAATGGAAATCAACCTCCTAAACCACCTTTTATTATATTAGATATCTTTTATTTGGAGACATAAAATTACATATGAAAACATCTTTCAATTGAAAATCCCTCAACTATCACCACAATCTCACAATAATTGTATAGCAAGTACAGGACTAATTATCATCACAGTGATGGTTGATGAAAGAAGCGACTCGCTTGAACAATCTCTTAGCATTCTCACAATAGGGATCCAATAAATGGAAAACATGATCCTCTCCTTTTATCTCCATAATCTCCGCAGTTCCTTTCCAATCGCTGCTCACTAGTTTTCCATAATAAACCGCACCTCTATCCCTCAATATGTCTTTCTCCGAAACAATAACTAACACTCTGTTGCATGCCAATCCCTCAAGACCAGGGGATCCATCAGCAAACGGGTTGATGAGTGAATCATCACATCCATTATCAGATGGGCAGATGAACGTCCACCACTTATCCACCATTGATTTCCTGAAATGATCAGTTTTTTCAGCCCCAATAGGATCTTTCCCCCAGAAATAAGGTTGGATCATTGCAATCCCTTCAATTTTCAGTTCTAGACCCAACTTCGATTCATTAAGCCTTAGTGCCAAGTGATGTGACATATTAGCACCGCAACTATCTCCTACTAAGAAAACCCGTTCAAAATCAGCATAATCGATCAGCCAAGGCTCCTTCTCACCATCTCCCTTAGCATGGGCGGCCACCCACTGGAGAGCAGACCAGGAGTCATCATATGCAGCCGGCAGAGGATTCTCTGGTGCTATCCTGTAGTCAACCGAGACAACAACGATGTTTGCCTCAGCCACTATCTTGTTGAGACAGTGATGATACTTTGGATCTGCTGATGATGATATGAAAAAACCTCCTCCATGATAGTAGATTACAAGAGGAAGCTTATGGCCAACTTTTGTAGAGCTAGGTCTGTAGAATCTAGCTGAGACACCAGTTTCAGGTATAATAACTCTGTCAACAGACAAAACACCAGTCTCAGTATCCCAGCCTGCAGGAACAACTTCAATTCCTGCTAATCTCTCGATGGTTCCATCTTTGTACTGTCGAAGGAAAGGGAAAACATCATGGGTTACTTCTGGCTTGATGGAATCCATCTGAAATTGGAGAGAAAGGAAAAGAAAATGAAGAAGAACGTTCGAAAAAAGCTAGGCAGTGATTTTCTCAAGCACAATGAGAGTTTATGTAAACCGAAGGATGGGTTAATTTCATCGAAAATCTTTATCCTCTCCATAATTTGTGTAAAAATTTTTTATTTTATTTTTTCTATAAAAACTATTAATTTTTTTTTATATATAAAAATCACTTTCGTTAATTTTTTTACCGAATTACTAATATGAACAATAATACGGCACTACAGTTTTTTAAATTTATCAACATAGTATGTAGAATATGATGTGACATTATATATAAATATTATGATGCCACTTCTTTGTTTCTATCCGCAACTAAGTGAAAAAATTAATGAAAGTAATTTTTATAAAAAAAAAAATTTAGTGATATTTATAAAAAATATTTTAAAAAATATTTTTGCTCAAATTGCTAAAAATATAATAAGTAACGGTGGACCCCAGTTTCTTTCTTTTTTGCTCTTTCCACGAGAGACACAAGAATGAAATGATTATATAATTAAATCGTGATATCAAACGTGGGGTACCAAATTGTAATTATATAATTAATTAAGGGCATATTTCATAGAATCATATTTGTCTCTTTGAAGAAGTCTTCTGTCAAAAATTGTTACACTAGGAGCTAGAAAAAAGAATTCCCTGCTAATAATCTTTGACTTTAGTAATTGATTTATTAATTAGAACTTTGACACTTCGAATTTGAATTTTCAGC